>BQNB010005620.1:0-101342 GCA_026074375.1 Tanacetum coccineum
CTTTTTCGTTTTCTTAGAGACTAATGAATTCGAGTTACAATTTTTTTAAAAACTTGAATGCAGTTAGAATGAAAGCTGCAGGCGCATGTAGGAGAGTATTTCAGCTTATGGACCGTGTTTCTTTGATACCACAGTGATTGTGTAAGTGGTTTCTGTCTAAATTATACAATTCATGTTTATTTTTGGTACATGCACATACTAAACACAAGTATGCTTCTGAAACTTGGTTTTACAACCAGTAGACGAACAAATTTACAAGCATGAAACTGCACTACATCCTCCAGCAAGATAGCAGAGGAAGCTTGCGAGAAATGGCGATTGAGGTGAGACAATTTTATCCTATATTGTCTTGACTGTTATGGTATTTGATAGTAAATATTGGATAATAGTCAGTTTAAACCAATGACTGATTTGTATCAGGGGAAACCAAGCTTATAGTAACGGTGATCTGGCTAAAGCAGAGGATTATTACACGAAAGGATTAAACTCGGTTTCTCAAAATGAGAAATCGAGAGGCTGCCTTAAGGCTTTAATGCTGTGCTGTAGCAACCGTGCAGCAACTAGGATCTCGCTTGGAAGGATGAAAGAAGCGTTAGGAGATTGTCTCATGGCTTCCAACATAGATCCTGGGTAGGCTTAATCTATTTAATCAGCAAACAACTCCCAATAGGTCTTCATAGAGCAGCTTACACAATTTGGCCGAGTATTAGTGAACTTTAAAACACAGTAATAACTTCTAAACCGCAGATGGCACACATGTTTGATATCTCATTACGTTATTTGGCAGGTTACAAGTTGCTGCTGTTGCTGCAAGTTTTACACTGGCTTTTTTGGACTCTCTTCATGCGCGAATGGGAGAGATTGCTTCTATAACAGGTAACATCTAGTTTTATTAATATAGTTTGAATATTATAGATCAAGTTTCATAAGTTAATCTGAGGGTGTTTGGGATTGCTGATATGATGAGCCAATAAAAAATATTGAAGAGGCATGTGTTGTACTATCCAACTCTACCAAGGATTTTATTCAAAAAAGGATTCTAATCCTGATTTTCCATGTGCTGTTAACATTTTGGTTTCGTTTTCAATTATTAAAGATTTCATTTTTTACATACAATTCATCATCACCATTTGATATATCTGTTGTGCAGCCTGCAGCAATGTTCAAGGTCATGAAGGCGACTCCACCCATACCTGAAACGATGTCACCTGATGTCAAAGAATTTCTGTGCTGTTGCTTTGTTAGGAATCCTGTAGAAAGGCCAATGGCTAGCATAACTTAACCCACCAAGACGTTTCGGTTTCTACCAATTTGAACAATACATCGACATTGCTGGTAGATTTCTTTCTATATTTAGCGTTTCTGTTAATATATCATGTCACTAGAGATTAACAGAAGAATACACATGACGGAAAGGGCAGTACGACAAATAGCACTAAACATAGTGAAGGTGATCAAACTGGTGATGCGACAAATAGGTTAAAAAACAAGAACCATGGTAGTGGTCGAGTCAAATTGACACAGAGCACTGTCTATCCCATTTAAGCTATTTTTTTTCGGAATATTTTATTCACTCTTTCGCCCAAATTTGCCACTTCCACTGACATTGTTCGTTGTTGACCAATGTTTGTGCGGGATATATGATACTATTAGTTAGTTTAACTCTTAAAACTCAACTGCAGAGGGCATATATGCCAACATGTCCGAAAATACAAGTGGATCAAAAGGCTTTGATTTGTTACCTATGCATCCGCTGATGACGCTGGCCAGAAAGCTATAAAAGTAAGTTAACGGACCCAATTCAGTATCAGTCGTTTTCATTATTAATCAGTGAATAGGTAAATGTAACTTACAAGAATATCCAGATCGGCGGAGAATTAAAAGTTAAGTGGATGGGCGACTTAATTAGGAAGGTCACTGCATGTGTTAAGCCAATAAGAAAATGGGTCAAACAGGTCGAAAGTTACCAACGTGTATCTTTAATGCATAAGACCAGTGGCGGATCCAGGTGTATCCTTAATGGTCCGGCCCATTAAATGGCCACAGTAGACTAAATGTTTTCGTAGGCGGTCCCTGAGCTGATATTTAATAAGTTTAGGCTTCAAACCCTGCATGATCGTTGACCCACTCAAGTTTATGTTAGTCAGTATCTTATGCCGTTTCTTGAGACTAAACTCGCTTCCAAATCCACTTCATTGTTCCCAACCTATCAAGTAGCAATTATGCTATTTTGATTATAAGGCTATTATTAGTGTCTGAAATAACTATTTGACATTAGTTAGCTGATTGGATATTCAAGATAGGCCTTATGTTTATTAGCTTATATATATAGTTGTATCAAAACACATAAATCATTTAGTGTTTGTATAAGCTTATAGTTGTACAAGTATGATATGTAGCTCACACCAAAAGAGCTTCTCAAAAGTTTGTAATACTATAAGCCCATAACCATAAATTTTGCAAACATGCAATAGCAAACGCCCCCTGAGAATGCACTAACCTAATTAAGCTGCTTCAATAAGCTTACCCAAACATCCCCATAAGTAATGTTACATAGTAGGCAGATAAGAGTTTCATCAGTAGCAGCCTATATTATGAAGGTCGACAAATTAAGTATGACCGGGTTGTGAAAGTAACATTATTTGTATGTGATAAGTTATCTGAATGCTGTAACATATGGACTCATCATGAAATGTGTCTATAATAGAGTTACCCTGCTCAAGTGTGACTTACGCACGCACACACAAACACGCACACACAAACTTTAAAATGGTTACCAGAAATTGTGACGACGATTTTATCACGGGTGTTTTCATGTCCCAAATTATTGTTACATTTGTATGATATGATTTGGAGATAATTTACTTGCTACTTAATTTCATCTGGGATTTTACTGTGTGGTTGTTTTGGCATTGAATTGCGGGTTTATGTTCAGCGTACCTGACTGCATATCTATTATCGTTTTAATGAACATGCAGCATTTAAACTAATATCTTTTTAATATTGACTGCAGCTTGCTTATGGTCAATTCCGCAATGAGGGGCTTTTGTTCGTTTTTCTTAACAGAGATGCATGATGATATGAAGAAGGCATTGCTTAAGCCATTTATATGAAGAGATATGAGAACATATTAGATAGTTATAGTATTGGTTATAACACTATGTCAAAAGCAGCCTTGCGGCAAAGAACGTAAAAAAAAACCCTGCCCATCATATTTAAACTTTAGTGATGACAAATAAACGGGTTCGCTTCAAATACCCTTTGCATCTAGAAACACTTATGCAACACAAGTTTTACCGTATTTTTAGAGTGGTGATAAATAGACCTAATATGAAAACCTAACAATGGACTTACTTTATACATATTTTGCCAAGTGTCCTATAGATCTTCTCTTTTAATTTATCATTCTTCACCAATCAATTTTTTAAATTCACTAATCACATGTGTAAGGGGGTGTTTCTTTTTTTCCTGTTTGTATAGAGCTCCTGTTTACACACTTGTGAGGTGTCCAGAATAAGATTTGTAAGAGAAAATGTTGTTTCTTTTATCATGAAGATCAACTATATTAATGTTAATAAATTACCATTTTACCCTTTTAAAAAATTTCAATCTTCAATGAACAAAGTCCAGATCTAAAAATATTAAACACATGAATTGGTTAATAAAATATTCCAGATGCACAACACAAAAAAAAAACCTTGAATTACATGAACAACTATTGTACTAAATTTTGACCTATTTTTTATAACAAACAAGCCTCACAAAAAAAGGAAAAAAAACTATAAAAACAACAGATCTACAAGAAGAAAATCTGTAAAAATAAAGATTACAAGCTAAATCACAAAATAAACAAACAATCTAAATCAAGAAAAACTACCGAGCTACATCACTGCAGTAAGATAGAGAACGGGTTGACTTTCAAGTGATCCAATTAATGGAACTCTTAATTCCTCTGTTGAAAATCCAAAGCAACGAAAGAAGTTGAGCTTGAGTAAGGCGTGTTCATTACGAACCAAGCTTAAAGACACAAAAAAAGAAAAAAAAACTACAAAAACAACAGATCTACAAGAAGAAAATCTGTAAAAATAAAGATTACAGGCTAAATCACAAAATAAACAAATAATCTAAATCAAGAAAAACTACCGAACTACATCACTACAGTAAGATAGAGAACGGGTTGACTTTCAAGTGATCCAATCGATGAAACTCTTAATTCCTTTGTTGAAAATTCAAAGCAATGAAAGAAGTTGAGCTTGAGTAAGGTGTGTTCATTACGAACCAAGCTTAAAGACACCACATCCGCGTGAATAACTACGTCAAGACCAAATCTCCCTAATTAAGACGTATAGCGAAAAGAGCAAGAAAGGACTAAAGGTGTTATGTTGTGACAAAGATGACAATTATTGCAATACACAACCAATGTTGTTTTTAAAGAATTCCTTCATCATCTTTGAGTTTAATCAATTTTCATTAGCCTTTTTGTAATGACTATATTTTCGTAAATACTATTAATTAGTTTTTCTATTATTACGTTAGCTCATAAAACAAATTATACTATGTTATATTATATTTATTCTTTGCTAAATCAATGTTTCACAATATTGTCTTATAAACTCGCTTGCTAATTACATTTATTTGTCCACTTCACATCTCCAACAATACCTTAAAACTTTCCGCCCAACGAGCGGGCCTTGAAACTAGTATATGTATATACATGAAGGCTTGAAAAATCGATAAAAGCTTGAGTTTGGCTTGTTATGTGTTTTGAGCTATTTTTTGAGCTTCATCTTAATTAAAGTTTTACTTGCTTGATAAAAGATCGACTCGTTTACGAGCCATCATTTTCTTTGAGCGAAATCACAATAAAAGGCATATTTATAACGAGTTCATTGGACGTTTTATATACATACCATCATTCTGATCATCTCACAGCCACATCTTTTCCTCTTGTTCCACCTCACCCTTTTCAATTTTCAACAAACTTAACCCAAACAAAATCCCCTTTTTTTTACCCACTTTCTCATCTTCAACAACAATAAACCATTACATAGTACTAGAAAAACATATGATGAACATAAAAACAACACATTGGCATTTAATCAAACACTTGGTTTACATCTTCTAAAACCTTAAAAACCAACAACAACAACAATAATGGCCTCAGCTTCATTCACTCTAATCCCAGCATCTTCATTTATTCAAAACCAAACACCCTCATCTTCATCTTCTTCTTTTTTTGGTGGTGGGTCACTTTTGTTTGCTCATAGAATTTATAAGAATAGTGTATTATCCTCTTCGGTTTCGTCGAAAAATACTCGCAGGCGTGGGGGAGGAGGGTTTGTGGTGTTTGCTGCTGCTGATTATTATTCGACTTTAGGTGTTTCAAGGTCTGCGGGTATTAAGGATATTAAAGCTGCCTATAGGAAGTTAGCTAGACAGGTATTGCTTATTATTTATAATGTTTGTGATAATGTCTTCATGCTTGCTTATGCTTAGTATAAGGTTAATGTTGCAAGTTAAGGGTATGTTTGGCGAAAATAGCGGTAGCAAGAAGCAGTAAGTAAGCAGTAGCAGGCAATAGTTGTTTGTTTTGATAAAGCGTTTGGTAACATAGATGTATAGTCATAATTAGTAAGTGGAAACGCTAGTTGCTCGTAAATGCTACTAGAAGTAGCATTTTGATTTGGAGCGTTTTTGAAAAGCAGGGGTGCTAGTTGCTTGTTTCCAAACAAGCATTTTGTGCAAAACACTAACGGCTAGTTGCTAGTTGGTCTAAAATGCTCCTAAACACTTGCTACCAAACATATGTAGAATCGTTCGAATACCAGGGTGTTTGGGATGAGGAGATTATCTAATTATTGCCTTTGCAAGAGACAAATAACCAGAAAACTATAACCCCCTGTTCTGGCGTCCCACATCAGTAGGAGATAAAACATTTGAGTATCTTATAAGCTTAAATTTGTGGCCTGCTAGTATCCTTCCTGGTTTTAGTTGAAACCGGAAGGGTGCCCAAGTAGTCCATTGCTTTCGGCTTTGGGAGGGCGTTATAGAAACAGTGTTTTGGCAAAGTGATAATCTTTTTTTTTCTTAGAGACAACGCGTAGTTTTGAAAAAAGTGTAAACAATCACAAACACCTCCAATGATTGTGGATTTCCGATTCAATGTTACTCCCTCCGTCCCATATTAAGTGTCCACAATGGAATCTTTTAAGTCTTTTTTCCTCAACTTTGACCATAAATATTTTTGTTTGTTTTATATAATATTGAACGAAAATTCTACCAACGAAAAATATATTCAAAACTCTATCCATTCATATATCTTGCATCAAGTATCATATAACATAAGAAGAAATCATTAAGGTCAAAGTTGAAGAAAAAAGACTTTGAAAAAGTCAAGTGGACACTTAATGTGGGACGGAGGGAGTATAAGTTTTAAGTATGTAAGAAGTTGCTTGTTGTGATTGAACTGCCAATAGTCGGGGATCAGTGTTTTGGAAAGTGTTTAATGGGTTAAGGTAATACTCGTACTCCCTTAGTCTGAAACTAACTGTCCACCTTACTACTTTAGGTTGTCCCGAAATAAGTTTTCACTTCCATGTATAGAGAAAAAAGAAGTTTGATTGGTTAGTAAAAAAAATCTACTTTTCTAAAACTTTGTGCCACTATTAAAGTGGACACTTATTTGGGGACAAAGGGATTTGATTGATTATTCAAGTGCACTGATCAGTTTCAAATCTACATACAAAGCCCCCTTAGGATTGATATGCACTTATTGTGCTATTTGGACTGCATTCGAATTCGGCTAATTGATTTCCATGATTAAGTGAACCTTCAAGTCATTTATTTAGTGCTAAGTAGTTCCTGATTATGTCGAGATTGATTAAACTTGTCAGATGTTATATTTGGTTAAGTAAGGTTTCTTTATCTTATCTTCATGCCGTTTTATAAAAATGCACTTGTCATTCTGAATCAGATATAATGTAATTGATATGGCCTCCTAGAAATACAATTTTTTGTTAAGAATGCAACAGTGATGTATCGCTACAATTACTTTACTCCTAATATGCATATATTTTTCTTCTATATAGTATCATCCAGATGTCAATAAACAACCAGGAGCTACCGAAAAGTTTAAGGAGATCAGTAATGCATACGAGGTATGTATAGGGAAGAACTCTTTCTTTCATTCCTGATTATTTTCTTAGTTTTACACCTATTAATCTATTATTGTGGCAATGAATGAATAATATCTTGTGTTGATTTTCAAGCTCTTTTGGAACCTGTAAAAGTTTTATATGGATATCAATAGGATGAGTATGACTATATTGAAAGTTACGGTTCTGTATGCTCTAAATATGTAAAGTTATGACAAAGAATGAACATGATCCCTAAGTATGGGAATTAATATATTACTCAAATATGAATGTTAAAAACTTTGCTGTTCATCTTAAAATCATACTTCAACTAATTTTCCAATATCATGCTCTAACTATCTATTTGATGCATTTTTAAGAATTCCATAGTAGTCTCATAAGACAATGGTTTTTAATTGTGTTCTAAAGTACTTTGGGCAGTAGCTTGTTGTATTAAGATGAGTGCATAATGCAGTTGTTGGCATTCATTTGTGTCTCTTTGAATGCTGAAGTATGACATTGTCAGGTTTTATCAGATGACAAGAAAAGAGCCATGTATGATCGCTATGGTGAAGATGGAGTTAAAAGCACAGTAGGGGGACAAGGTGGTGCTTATGCGGTACTACCCTTAGTTACCTTACATTCCTTTGTGTTTTTGTCTTTAATGTAACAAGTGGAAGTAAATTGGCATATTGTGGATTATATGCCTGCTATAGGTGATGTCCCTGACCCTGACCAAATATATGTGGTCTCTTCTATTTGATCAACAACGTTTGTAGAAGCCACTTTTTTTTTTATCTTTTATGAAAAGCTTGTAGAAGCCATTTTATTAGTCACTTTGGAGTAACCAATCAATCTTTTTATATGCTACAATCTTATAAATGAAGAATTGGCCTAATCTGATCTTGACTATTTTCTCCTGACTATCAGGGAGATGATAAGTTATGGCATTATGTGACATGATGTCATGACCACCCTTTTGTTATTATAAATAGGGGACCAAGATTGCCCATAAAGATACTTGAAGGGCCTATTGGTACTTGGTAACTACTGTAATTTTAAGTGATGGGTTATATTAGCGTTATAACTAAAGGTCTATAGCCTATTAGATTACGACATTTATGCAATAAATAGTCAAGGCGGTCACATCATGGACATTGTTCCAACAATAGAACTATTCTTCTCTAAATTATCCGCTGTGTGTTTGTTTAGGTTGTATCGTGATCATTGTAGTGCCTCTTGGACTCGTGACTAACCTCACTTGCCAAATAATTTTTTTTAAGAACGGCAATTTTTAACTATCTCACAATTTTTACACCACAAATCTATCTCACATGTCCTAAGCAGGACTTCAACCCCACAACCATTTGGTTGGGGAGCTTCTCACACAACATGGGGTTCCATTGGGACACAAGCCCTTTGGTCACTTGCCAAAGAAATATGAAGAAAAAAAAGCAAGGTTGCTTTTACATCGCAAATATTGTTTCTACTGCTATTCATTCAACCATAATAGGTTATGCTGCTTTTGTTCCTTCTGATGCAATACTGTAGAAGAAAGATTACTCATGTTTAGATATATGTTACATCAGTTAATAGTTATCCGGTATATAACATATTTTCATCTTCTTGTCGATGATACTTTTTACTTTTGCATAGACAAATCCGTTTGATCTCTTTGAGACATTCTTTGGAACAAGTATGGGTGGTTTTGCTGGTGGTGACACAACTGGATTTGGAGGACGGCGTGCCAGTACTGTAGTTAAAGGTGAAGATATACGGTGAGTTTTATATACTCGATAATAAATTGATACCACATGACAATATGTAAAACTGTATGAACAGGTGTATTGAATAAGTTTAATGTGTTCCAGATACGACATGACATTAGAATTTACAGAGGCCATATTCGGGACGGAAAAGGAATTTGGAGTATCTCATCTTGAAACATGTGATGCATGCACGGGAACTGGAGCCAAGGTGGGAACCAAAATGAGAATATGCTCTTCATGTGGTGGTAGAGGTCAAGTCATGAGGACAGAGCAAACACCTTTTGGTATGTTCTCACAGGTAATAATCAATCAGATATTCTGCATCTTTATTAATCACTAATCAATCAGTTAATTTGTAAATCATATCGTCAATTACTTGTTCACTGTTCATATATAGGTTTCTGTATGTCCAAAGTGTAATGGGAGTGGTGAGATGATATCTGAGTATTGCCGAAAGTGCTCAGGTGATGGGCGTATACGAGCGAGGAAAGAAATTAAAGTCAAAATACCTCCCGGTGTCAGCAAGGGAAGCATCCTGAGAGTTGCTGGTGAAGGTGATGCTGGTCCAAAGGGGTATGTTTTCTATGAACTCTGTTAGGTATAAATAACTATAATACAGTTAGTAATAGTTTAATCCTTTTCAAAGGTGGTTTAAAAAACATTGATTTAGTCTAATTTTGATTTATTATACTATGACCAGAGGTCCTCCTGGAGATCTGTATGTATATCTTGGTGTTCAAGAAATTCCAGAGATTCAAAGAGACGGCATTAATCTATTATCATCCATCACGATTTCTTATCTTGATGCTATATTGGGGACCGTTGCTAAGGTAGTTAGCTTTCCTTTTGCCAAAATTAGTATCAGTATGAAATAGGCTTGCTTTTATTCTTGGACTTTTTATGGTCTGAGTTGTATGTCGAAGATGATTTCATAAATTAGTTTAAGCAGCTTTCGCCCATTAAATTTAAAAGCCTGGTTCATCTCGCAAATTTTTTATCAAGTATTTTCCTCTCATTTATTCCTTATAGGGGATGGTAGTATGAGCTTATTCACAATTTCACATAGTTAATAGCTTATTAGCTTATCGCGTTATCAGCACACAATAAGCTCATTGAGTGCGTAAATGAAGCCAATGGGATTAAGCGTATTAGTTTGAATAAGCTGATAATCATAGACTCTTCACCATCAGCTTATCTAGCTTTTATACAACTTTACCCCTATCTTCTGTGTTCGTCACCACTTTTTAAACTTGTTTTTGATGGTTATTTTACCATAGTAAGCTAATCCAAACACTATTTGAGGTCTGATTTAAGTTTAATAATACATAAGCTCGTAAGGTATCTATATAAACCAAAGGAGGAAACCTATATAAAAAGCATATGCTTTAACAGCCGTTTCTAATTATTTATTTGGTTGGGGTCGCATGGCTCTGTAACAGGTGAAGACAGTTGACGGGATGACTGAACTTCAGATTCCAGCAGGTACTCAACCTGGAGATACTCTTGTTTTGGCAAGGAAAGGTGCTCCAAAACTAAATAGACCTTCCATTCGTGGTGATCATTTGTTTACCATCAAAGTTATGATACCAGTACGAATCAGGTATGTTATTTATTTAATCGGTTGCTAAAATTCATGCTGATTTAGTTCTTGCACTCAATTACTCATTGAGATTTATCATTTAGGTAAAACTATAGTTTTGGTAATGATATTAGAAAGTTTTTATTTATCAAGTCACGTCTTAGCTCATAATAACAAGACATAAGACACTTCGCATGGAACAACTTGCTAAATTCTGTATATTATAAATGTTTGGTTAAGCTTGTCAACACCATAGGTAACAGACTAGTAGTGAAAGTTTGATTTCAAGATTTTGTAAGATTAGATTTTGTTACAACTAAAAACACTCTTCTCCAATAATATTATTTCATGATGAATTTGAATTTCACAATTTTGAGATAACATCGGATAATAATAATAATATGCTTGAATAGTACGATCTGCTGTTTGTTTCACTATGTTCTTGTCATAACTCAAACAAGGCTATAGTGTTATAGGGCATTCAAGAAAAGTGTAATCGAGTAAATATTATTTACTAGGACCTATTCATCTTTGGACGGATGTTTGATGCATCTCGTAGGAACATTCTGATATCCATAACATAATTTTATTTCGAAAGATGACTGCTGTATAGTTTTGTTGGTGGTCCTATGGTTGATAGTTCAAGGATGGACCGTGATGTATGTGTATATGTTTCAACTCATTGATATATAATTCTTGTGTTTTGTAGAGTCAACGCTGAAAACTCAAACATTAATTGTACCTTTTTATTAGCAAACATGTATTTTACCTATCACTGTATATTTTGATTGTGGTGATATTTGGTTGTAGTGGCCAAGAACGTGAGCTTCTTGAAGAACTCGCTTCTCTAAATAAGTCTGGATCCACCCGTACTCGCTCTACCCCTAATACTCAGCAAGCCGGTAGATTTCACTTTCATGTTATTGACTACCGTTTCCAGTTTTGCCCTAAAATCTCGTTTTAAAATCTTTTTTTTTAGTTGTTTGAATGTTTATGGTTTTCCGAAAGACGGTTAATCTTTAAATTTGTCCAGATACCATCACTCTGCTAATAAAAGGTTTTTTGTGTTCAGCAAAAGTCACAGAAACACCAGTTGAACCTGTTGCTGAGGAAAGTAACACTTCAGAAGATGAAGATGACCCGTTGAAGAAGATAACAAACTTCGCAGGGTACTGTTTATTTTCTAGTGTTACCCACTATTATTTCCTTTTTCTTCCCTCTAATAATAAAAAATACTACTATTTTCGCTTTTTAGTGATCATTAGATATCACTATCGATGCCTAACATTCATTTATTTTGTGTTGTTTATCTTGCAGGTCTGTTGTAAAAGGAATTTCAAATTGGTTCAAGGACAACTTCTAGATATAAAGAGCCGTTTTAGTAGAGCATGCAGTCTTAATACTCTCTTATGTCCAACGTAAGCAAACAACATTTTTCTTCCCCTTCCAAATTGGATGATGCTAAAAGGATATCTTCCGTCGAAGAAACTGAAGCACCTCGTGAAAGACATTCTTCAATTATTTAGAAATCACATGTCGATGTTCATAAAATTTGCTTACTGCCAACTGTTTTGGTGGAAACTTAGGATATACAGAATATTTGTGTATCTTAAACACACTTCATTACATGTAAGAATTTTGCACCTGCGATTGCTAGTACATTGGTGTTAAACACATCTGGCCATTCAATAGATTTGGTACGGAATTTGGATAGTCACCAACAATTTATTAAAATTATTACGATGAATAATTCTCTCAATGAACAAAGGTGTGTTATTGTTCAACAGTACTTTGTTTGATCAAAATCAAAACAGATACGATTACAGGTGTTATTATCATAATGAGAGCTAATGTGATGTTTGGCCGTGTTATCTCCGGCACAATAATGCTGCCGTATTTTATTGCAGCCGCGCCTGCAAAAGATCCAGCTCCGAGCTTCAACAAGAACTTCAGGTTATCCTGTTTATCAACAAATTAAAAGTCGATCAGGAGACTCCTAGAAGTTAATCTATATATCACTCAAACAAGAAACAAAATAGAAAATTAGTAGGATTTTGTTAATTACTTGATTACATAAGATTTTGTTTGTTTTTGTTAGTTTAAGTAACACAATTTGTGGTGTTCACTCATTAAGAGGATAACAATCGCAGAGATGTTGTCGAAACAAACAAATAAATAAAAATGAAACCTCAAACAACGTAGCAGTAATGGACGTTAACAACATAAAAACTTATCCAACTTGACTCAAAATTATTTAGTATAGTTATAAATTACATTTTGATATGTTATTTCAAAGTTTTAAAAGGCACGTCATGGCGTCGCTAAGTCCTCGTAAAGACGCGATGCGTGACCTCCATGCTACGCAATAGATTAAGGCGTAGGCTTAAGGCGTGACGTGAGAGAAGAAGTAAAAAAACGTGATAAGGCGTAATAAGACATGATGCGTGGAGGCTTTTTTAAATTCAATTTCGATAAAAATCGATTTTTTTAATAAAAATAAAAAAGATTACATGCAAAGATAGTTTTTTAATTCTTTATGTATAATATATTTGAAATATGATATAAATATATAAATTTATAAATATTTTTATATTTTGTGCCGCTTTAAATCACGATTTAAAAATCGTAAAGCGTGAAGCTTGGCCCGCCACGCCACGCCTCACGCTATTTATAACCTTGGTTATTTGTAAACTTTGATGTAATTAACGGTCACAATAAATTCTGACCTGAGACGTATCACCATCATTCGAATTTGATTTCGAAGCGAAGCACCGATGACCAGAGGACGCTCGATGCTCGAAAGCGAAGGCATTTCTTCTTCTGATATGAACCGCAGTTGTGGCTGGTGAGCGTAGTAGCAGGGTAGCTTGGATTATGGTTGTTGCTGCTGACATGGCGGGTGATAAGTTTTATCCTTTCCTTTTTCTTATCTGGTTAACTAGTGCCATTTTTCTTTTGTTGAAGCAGAGTGTGGTGACATTTGGACCCATCAAAACCGGTTTCTTAGTTTACTCGGTCAAGTACCGGTTCAACCGTATTTTGTGGTCAAAATCGGCTTTTGGTTTACGGTTCAACCGGTCGAATTAACCCGGGTTTTAATAGTGTGCTTATACATGAAACATATTTAATAAAATGATTCTTGTATCTAATAATACTTTGATTGGTTGATTTAAAAAGGTAACTGGTTAAAAATTAAAGAGAAAAAAATGCATAATACATTTGTCAAATGATTTATGAAAGGGAATTTCATATCTCCGCTCTTTGAACATGAAATTTTCAATTTAATTATTTACTCAAATATGCTCTAAAATCATTGTACATTAGTCGTATTCAATGGTTGCACATTTTGGTATATATGAAATTAATCATCAAAGTATGGTGTTATAATGAAAATTAATTCTTCGCTATTCACGTAATGAGAGATCATGTATGAGCATGGCATACAGAATTTCTAGATGGTGCGTTGAGGTAAGTATAGTCAAGTAAATACTAGTTGATCATCACGTCGATAATTTAAACAGCGCATGACGATGCACCTGCAATAGAATCGGTTTCTAGCATGGATTTGTCTATGTGATTTGTTGCACGAGAGTAAGATGTAGTACTCTTATCTGCCAGATGTTTGTGTCTTTATCACAGTAGTGGTCTTGGTTTGTAGAACATTCAGAATCGTGCTATCTAGATCTGTACGTTGCCTTCCAACTATTGGCATAATATATTACTCATAGATCATATGTTGTACTCCTAAAGATAAGCTAAGATCCTCTATCATGCACTAATCATATAAGTAGCTTGTTCAGACTCTCATGTACTAGCATTCCTCGTTACCATACGCACAGCATCTATATTGATGACTAATCGCTATATCACTGTCACTCATTAAAGGATTTTATTTCACCGATTATTAACAACGCGCTGCGCTAAAAAGGCGTCCAATCGTCGCGCAATCTATAAAGATTCTAAATAGTGTCGGCAAACTGCGCTAATGATCTTAATACTCAATGATCATAGTGCTGGCAGTTTACCTAAGAGCTATTTATCGTGGAAGATAGGGTTACAGTATCATTGATATTAGTGAGGTACGACAGCGTAATCGCGCTATTCTTGAGAATGCGTATTGACTCCTTATATGATTTACTGGACGCTTGTTGTACGCAAAACAATTTTGGCAATATGTGTATCTGCTGTGAGTCGTCTATCTTATTAACCACCAATTTTTGACGTATCATAATATTCGTGTATGTACTCTAAAACTTTCATCTTCGCTTATATAACATATGAGAGAAGTAATATAGTAGATAATACTCGAAAATATCCATCATATACCAAATGTTGTAGAAACCACCAGAAAAGAATATACACTTCAATAAAAAGAAAAAACCTAAGATCCATAAGACCTCACTACTTATAGAGTGCAATTATGATATATGTATTACTCTCTTAAATAGATAGCAAGTAACAGAGATACTTTCGTTACAGATGCAGTCTACATCTTGTTGGATGCTAAGCCAATAAAGACGTTATCAACAGTAGAAGATATTCAAGTGACCTGTAAGGGTGTTGTATACTATCCCTGGTATTTTTGTGATTTTCCCTTAATAAAATGATTCTTGTATCTAATAATACTTTGATTGGTTGATTTAAAAAGGTAATTGGTTAAAATTAAAAGAGAAAAAATGCATAATACATTTGTCAAATGATTTATGAAAAGAATTTCATATCTCCGCTCTTTGAACATGAAAATTTCATATTTACTCAAATATGCTTAAAATCATTGTACATTATGTATTCAATGGTTGCACTTTAGGTATATATGAAATTAATCATCAAAGTATGGTGATATATGAAATTAATCTATATATGAATTAGACCTATATTCAAGCGGTATAAATAAAATTACTCATTATTTTAACATACAAGAATCAATGGTACTGTTTTGCATGTTATGAGCAAGATATACTTCAATTTGGTTTTCACTAATTTTGTGCATAAATCGGTCAGTCGTCGTTTTAACACCATATTTATCAACAATTTATTATAACCAAATCTTTCATTAAAATATTTTTTTTCCTTTACCTATACAATTAATGCATACAATCAATCTCAATTTTTTTACCATTTATTAACAACCCAACCAATCTAAAAGAAAATATGCATCGCTAATCTTAATATGACATGTGCAGATTTGGTCTACAAATTGAAGGTCACCAGGTGACCATTTTGGTGCATTTATTTTTCACCTTTTGTACAAACAAAATATTATATTGTGTTTTTATTACTTTTTACTCTTAATCGGTTGATAAAAATCATCCATAAACATAGTGTAAAGAGTATCAAAATCACAACCAAGAACACCAGAAGTATCACTCAACCAACCTCCCCTTAGTGATTTTATTATAAACTTAAAGATACAAGATTAGTCCTCAACTGTGTGCTAACCAATACAAATACAAAGAAAATATTAGATTGTCCCTACTAGGTAGATCCAATCAATCCTCACTACAATAATCACTCAACACTCAAGATCTTAACCAAATAAAGAGATTGGTTAAGATTGATAACAACAGAATCAATACACAAGATATCTGAGAAAGATATCTTGACCAATACAAGAGATCAAAATACAAAGATGAGAACAAGAGAGATATATTCAGGAGCGTATCAAGAAGGGTAACCAAAACCCTAGCTGGAGCTCAGCTTATATAGGCAGGAATGTTACACTAAAGCCCCTTGAACTTTAGACTTAGCCAGAACCGGAACAAACTTCAATCTTTCAGAGAATGTCAACTTCAGTCCTTGTACTTAGAAAAAGACATAAGTTTGAACAATATAACAATATTTCAACACCCTCTTTCAAACTTATAGTCTGAACATATCAACAAGACCCAACCCTTTGCAGAACTGTTGGTGTTGACTGATACTTAAACCTTTAGTAAAAATATCAGCAACCTAATTAGTAGTATGAATCTTAACAGTTTTGATAACACCAGGAGCAACCTTCTCTCTAACAATATGAACATCAATTTCAAAATGCTTTCTCTTTTCATAAAAGACAGGATTGCTTGCAATTTGAATTGCAGAGCTACTGTCACAAAAAATATCAACTTGAAATAACCCAGTTACCTTAAAATCACTTAGAACATTGCAAATCCAAATAACTTCACATGTAGAAGCAGCCAAACACCTATATTCAGCTTCAGCAGAAGATTTGGATATAGTGGGTTGCTTCTTGCTTTTTCAAAAAACTGGACACTTACCAATCATCACACAAAAACCAGACACACTTTTCCTTGTTAAAGGACACTTTGCCCAATCAGCATCACTAAAAACTTTAACTTTAAGCTCATTTATTTTATTAAATTGAATTCCACTTCCTGGAGCCCCTTTAAGATACCTCAAAACTTTTATTGCAGCCTTCAAATGAGACTGCAATAGAGCATGCATATATTGACTTAAACATTGAACATCATATGAAATATCAGGTCTTGTATGTGTCAAGTAAATCAGTTTGCCCACCATTTTTTGATATTTAGTTATATTAGAAAGCAACTTATCATTTTCAGTTTCTTTAAAACTTAAAACAATGTTTTCAGGAATAGAAGTAGTTGCAGGTTTAGCTGTAAGTAATCCATATCCATGCAAAAGCTCTAAGCAATATTTCCTCTAACTTAAACAAATTCCATCTTTGTTTTTTAAAACCTCAATACCCATAAAATACTTTAAAATCCCCAAGTCTTTAATCATGAATTTGTTTTTCAAAAACATTTTAAACTTATCAATACTATCTTTACAGTTTCCTGTAATAACAATGTCATCCACATAAACAAGTAATGCCAAGAAAACATCACCACTTTCTTTAGTATATAAAGAATAATCAAATTTGCTTTGAACAAACCCATGTTCAATCAAAGCAGCAGTTAACTTTGCATTCCATTGCCTAGAAGCCTGTTTTAACCTATATAAAGATTTGTTTAACTTGAAAACTTTACCACTACTTACCTGGTCATATCCCAAAGGTAAATCCATATAAACATCCTCAACCAGGTCTTCATATAAGAAAGCATTATTAATGTCAAGTTGGTATAAAGACCAACCATTCATAATAGAAATAGAAATCAGACACCTAACAGTGACCATTTTAACCACGTGGCTAAAAGTATCATCATAGTCAAAGCTCTCTCTTTGACTAAACCCTTTTGCAACCAATCTAGCCTTATATCTTTCAATTTCCCCTAAGGCCTTATATTTTATCTTAAAAATCCATTTTGACCCAATAGCTTTCCTACCCAAAGGTAAATCAGTTTTGGTCTAAGTTATATTTCTATACAAATCCTCAATCTCATCATTCATAGCTTTAATCCATTTAGGATTTTTAATAGCATCATAGTAAGTTGCAGGCTCATAAGACATATTCAGAGTAGTAGAAAGCAATAGTTCAGAGTATTCAATTTAATATATGAAACATGTTTTTCCACACCATACTTCAACTTACTATCAATTGCATAGTCATTTAGCTTAGCAGACAATTTAGACACCCTAGAAGACCTTCTAAACTCATTCTGCACACTGCCTATAAGTTCAGGACTCTCATGATGAGTTGGAACATGGGTAGAAACATATGGTCTAGGTGAGAAATTTCCCTCAGATAAGCTATTTTCATTAAATTAGGTTGCAGACCCATTCTTATGATACTGATGTTGTGTAGTATCTGTGTTTGAGAATGTAGGACTACCCTCCTCAACTAATATAGCTCTCCTTTCATCATTGGAACTTTGAGTAAGTTGGTTATCAAAGAAAGTAAATGATCAACTTCATTTGTAAAATCTACATTAGTCACATCATTAGAAATTTTATTTCTCATCTTTAAAGGAAAGACAGTCTCATAAAATCTCACATCTCTATAATAGAATACACATCTGTTATCATGACTAAAAAGCTTATATGCTTTTTTAACAAAAGAGTATCCAAACAAAACATATTTTTCAGAACTAGATGTGAACTTGTCATTATTATTTAAGACATTAGAAGAACAAAGACATCCAAAACTTCTCAAATGGGAGAGATTAGGTTATTTCCATGTACCAACTCATAAGGAGATTTACCATTTAAGAAAAAAGTAGGCAGCCTGTTAATAAGATAAACAACATCAAGCACACATTCAAACCAAAATCTTAAATGACTTTCCTCCTGAAACATAAGACTTCTTGCAACATTAAGCAAGTGTCTATGTTTCCTTTCAGCAATACCATCTTGCTAAGGAGTGTGAGCACAAGATGTTTGTTGAATGATTCCCATATCACATAAAACATATTTATCTTTTTATTAACAAATTCAGTTCCATTATCAGACCTTACAGTTTTAATTTTTATATCAAACTGATTATGAATCATTTTCACAAAACTTACAAAAACATCAAATACTTCATCTTTGATTTTAATCAAATAAACCCAAACATCCCTTGAGAAATCATCAACAACAGTCAAGAAATACTTGAAACCTTCTCTGCTTGTGATTCTATAAGGGCCCTATAAGTCAAGGTGAATTAATTCACCAAGCTTCTTAGACTTATGATTACTTAAAGGGAAAGGGTCCCTTGTTTGTTTAGCCCTATGACAGACTTCACAAGCAGACACACTGGTGGACATAGTCAAATTTAGGTCATATTTAAGCACATTTAGAACTTGATCAGCAGGATGACCAAGCCTATTATGCCATAAGTCTTTAGACACATAACAAGAAACAACCATATTAACTTTACCTATATTATTATCAGGTTCCATATCAAACAGATACAAACCCCCAAACTCACTACCAGTCCCTAAGGTTATCTCCTTTTTCAAGTCCTGAATATAACATTTTTCTTCATCAAAACCAACAAATAACTAGCTATCTTTTTTTAATTTGTTCATAGACAACAGACTTACATAATAACCAGGACATTACTGGTTAATTTCAGATTACCCACATGACTTATGGTAGCTAAAGTACCACTAGGATGACCCATAGTGATTTTTAAATTAGAAATGTCCACAACATTGAACATACCAACAGTTGACACAGTCAAGTGTTAGTTTGCTCCTAAATCAATAATCTACCCCATTGTTATTGTTTTCATGTAAAGTTTAGAATTAGCAGAATAAAACTTGGTAAAATTTATATTAAACCATACATTCCCATTAAAAAAAGAAGTCCTACCTGACATGTTGGCATGGACAGTTCCAGGAGTATCATTAATCAAACTTAGCAGTTTTCTCATATGTTCAGGAGTAAAAGAAGAAGAGGAAGAAGATTGAGAAGTAGATGATTGTTGCTTCTCATTAGACTTAACATCACTGTTTAAATTAAAACTTTGCTGAAAACCAGATTGTTTGATAGGATTAGCAACTTTCTTAAACCCAGGAGGATAACCAATCAATTCATAACATCTTTCAATAGTGTGACCAATCATACCACAGTTTTTACAAAACAAATTAGGATTTGGCCCCCTGTTATTATTGAAATAATTTCCCCCTTATTATTATTGTTACTAGAAAATTTGTTCCTTTTATTCACATTAAACCCCTTAGCAGCAAAAGATGTAGCATTGATCTTAGACTCAGTCACATTAGAAGGTTCAGAAATCCCTCTATGGGATTCTTCCATAGAAATAGTGGTATAGGCATCCTTGACCTCAAGAAAAGGATCCCTAGTCAATAATGCACTTCTAACAGACTGGTAACAATCATCCAAACCCATAAAGAATTGCATTAACTTCATAAGTTGGTTATGAAGACCCAATTCCTTATTAGCATCACAAGTACAAGTAGGAAGCTTAGTAAGAGCATCAAACTCTCTCCATAGAGAGTTCAATCTATGATAATAATCAGCCACAGAACTACCACCTTGTTTTATACTACTTATCTTTTGAAGCAAATTAAAGATCACAAAACCATCAACTTTAGCATAAGTACTCTTTAATTCTTTCAACACAGATGCAACATCAACAGAATAAACAGACCCATATACACATCAGAAAAGACAGAGTTCACAATTCAAGTAAGAACAACAACATTGCATCTATCCCACTAAGCAGAAAGAACATCACTAGACACAAAAGCGGATTTAGCACAAGACCCATCAACAAAGCAAACTTATTTCTAGCCTGCAATGCAAGTTTCATAGCACTTGACTAAATTCTATAGTTCTCAGTACCCAACAGTTATAAAAAAGAATCAAAGAAGTACTAGTAGAATCATTAGGATTCATATGCAGAGGATTACCAACATCTAAATTTTTAATCAACACAGTAAAGGTTTCACCAACAGTCATGATAGCAAATAGCAGACAAACAAATAAACAGATTTACAGCAAGAAAACAAACAAAGACCAAATAGAAGTAAAAGGAAGAAAGAAGTTCTCAGGCTTCCTTGCCACTCAGGGTGGTAGGTCCAGGGTAGAACAAGACACAACAAGACCCCCTCCTTTCTTCTTGATCCACTTAGTCAAGAAGAAAGAAAGATAAACAACTAATAAACCGAAATAACAAAGAGAGGAAAGGTATTATAGAGCTATCACAACAAACAAGCAGCGAAAGACCAAGATCCCCCCTCTTCTTGATTCACTTAGTCAAGAAGAAGAAGAACAACCCAAAATCAGCAACTAATCACCAAGAATCAAAAACCCCCAAATAGGAAAAATTAGGGTTTCTCAAGAAAGCCCTAGTTTATCAATTTGAGCAATTAAACAATTCTAAACAACAATTAATGTAACCTTTGCCCTTTTTGTGTTCTGAATATTTCATTTATAGTCCTTTGACTATTTGACTTTTGTCAGTTTATTTAGATTTTGTACCGTGTTGACGGTGGTGATTTTGTTGAGAATTATGGTGATTTATGGTTTATTGTGATTAATAATCCCTTTTGGAAGGTATTATTGTGTTATTTGTATTCCGGGTGGTTTGCCCCGTGAATTTTGAAAAATGCCAAAAAAACGAGTCCGACACGTCCGTTAATGTCCAAATGAGTTTTGAAGGGTTTAAAGTGTAAATATGTCGTGTAAATACTCTAGGTTAATAGAAAAGAATTTTTAAGGTGAATAAAAATGCTAATTAACTTTGGGGTAAATTTTACGGTTGAGTTTTACGAGTATTTAAGTGATCCCGATACGAAAAGAAAGACCCGAGGTCCCTTTGGATACCATAGCCGGTCATGGGATGGTTAAGGGGACAAGGAGGCTTAAATTTAGCTAACATGTACCAAGATGTACACATATATGCTTTCCACTAAGATCATTTTCATCATAATAAATTTCTTCAAAAAAATAAAACACACACTTAAGTGTGTGTGTGGTGCGTCCGACCTAAGCCACCAACAAACATCCATAAATTTTTCCAATTTGAACAAAGAACGTGATTATTCGGGTTGATACGAGTGTTTGGGCGTTCATTAAACAACGTTTGGGTGGTCCGGTTTGATTGTCGAAGTATATCATTTTAAAGATTTTCTTGTAAGTTTTCAAATTTAAATTTTATTTGTCCTTTTGGGTTTATTTTGATGCATAGATGTTAGTTATACAAGTTGATCGTCGTAAAAATCGATTTTTGAAAACGAAATGAATAAAAATGGTGTGTTTGGTTCGTTGGATTAAAAAGGAAAAGGGGGTTTTTGTAGTTTTGATGTTGTGGTCGTGATGGTTGAATAATATATGTTGCTAGATAGCTTATTTTTTATAGTAGCTTGTATAGCTTATTTGGGCTTATTTTTAAGCTATTACTTGGCTTATTTCAGGCTTATATGCCACGTGATTTTGACCATTTCGTGTTATGGCGTATGTTTGTGGACTATTTTTGAGGCTTATGGTAATAACCAAATGCGATACGTAGCTTATTAGCTTATTTTCAAGCTTAATATACGTATTTTGGAGCTTATGGACTCACGGCCCAATAAATCTATTTAAGTCGTGGCTTAATGGGAGGGCTTATTGTGGTCCGGATTATTTTCTACTTATTAGTATATGCTTGTATATTTAAATGGACCTTGGTTTTGGACTTGGATCGTATTTTGGACTTATAAATATCTTAATGGACCCTTGTTGGGCCTTAAAACCCAATAAGCGATATTTAGTCGTTATAAGAGTTTTGACGGACTTTTGAAAGTGAAAATGTATTTACGAAGTGATATTGAACGATATTTTGGGAAAAACGTGTTAGTAAACATTAAAGATTGAGATTTTGGGATTTTGTCAAAAAGTATCGAATTGGTAAAAAGTGTTGAAAATAAGGTTTGAAACCTTGGAGAACGTTGTGTGAGCGTACGGGTCATGTGTTCGTAATTTCATTAAAAAGTGTTATACTTAAGAAATTTTCCTAAAACATGATTTTTTATTTTAGATAATAAAATATTTATTTAATTATTTTATTTAGTAATTAATTCACTAATAAGATGGAAAATATAACTTTTTCTTCGTAAACTTCTCAAATATGTTATTGTGAGTAAACGTTTTTTTCGACTTAAAGATGATTGTTTTTACGGTATGGAACTAAGGTTACCGAATGGACTATACTGAGATATATTTAAATTATTATATTATTAAACTATTACGTATATTACTTATCTATTTTCGTTAATAGTATAAGTAAGTATTATTGAGTAATGGGATTGATATGATTGTTGGGATATGTCGTCAACCATCACACCACTAAATTGTTATGAGTAATTGTACAACGCGTCTAAACTCTATGCATCAAACGTGAAGATTGTTTTAGAAATGGATGTTTAATAAATTGGGGACATTTAACTGGGACCTAGGTTGTGTGTGGGGCGTCGTTGCATTTGCTTGTGTGATTGAGATTTGGTTGCTAAAGACTAGCTTGAGGTGAGTTCTCGTAGACCCATTTTACTGTTTTTCGTTGGGGAAAATGATACTCAAATGTGTTTTGAACTGTTTTGATGGAATGTGCGAAATGTGGGTTTTGTTTTTGGGACCAAGATATGTGTTTATGACTGCTATGTGAATATTATGTGTTGTATGATTGTTTTAGAGCGGATGGGTACGCCTACCCCAGTATTTGTGTGATATAGGAAGCGAGATGGGTACGCCTAACTAGTTTGTGTGTGGTCCTGCCAGAATTTTAGTGCTCAGCTGGTGGCCTTTAGGTGCGTACGTTAGTGGACATATGGTTATTGATAACGGTGATGTAAGATTGTTGCACTTCATATATCACTGTCATATAACAATATTTGTCCACTGTTTGAGATTATTGGCCCCAGCTTTTGGGGTTTAAGGTCATAACTACGAGCTCACCACAGAATTGTTGTGACGTTCTTCAAGTCTCATTTTCAGGTGAAGTGAATGAGAATATAGTGGTGATTTAATATGGTGCAGACCTTGAAAGTATCTCTAGTGGATTTTCATGTGAAGTCTTACTTGCTTATTTTATTTGGCTTTAGTATTTGAAAGTTTTGGTTTAAGTTTGGATTTTGGACCCCTGTGTGGGCTTATGAATAATTGTAAGAGGTTGTGGATTTTGATAGTGATTTGGGACATCACTCGAGGTTGTTCGAGGTTGATGGTCTTCATAGCACTTGAAGTTTATGCATTGTAGTTTTCTCTATTTTGTATCTTGTGTTATGATTGATCATTATGTTGCATTCTTGAGTTTCCGCCATTGTCGAGGTGTGACAGATTGGTAATCAGAGCCAAGGTTATAGAGAACTAGGTGGATTGGCCTAGACTATAACCTAAGATCCGTCGTTTAGTTGTGTATAGGATCTATGTGCGCGGTGTTTCGCTTTTGTTTGCTTTTGTGTGTTCGCGGTTTTATGCTTTAGTTATGTCAGTCATTGAAATGTGTGAGCTCAATATTAAGTATGACTGGGAAAGGATGCGAATATAAGTACGGTGGCCAACGTAGTTATAAGCGTATCACAACTCACTCATACTTAGTAATGTTGTTCACACAAATCGATGTTGACACCGTAGGGTGGTGTTATGTGTATATCTATATATATAGTAAGATATTCTATATATATGCGAGTCTTCCTGCCTACCTAACGTTGCCTATGTTCTCCCTCGTATAGATAATGTCGCCAAGGATGAGGACCCGAAGTGTTGGCCGGCCTGCTACCGAATCATTAGGAGGGGAAAGGGTGTACGGGTTGGTAGAGGTGAAAGGGGTAGAAGATCTAGAGAAGGTAATGATGAGCGTGTTGATGATTTGAATGGTCATAGAAATAACCAAGGAATGGGAGCTAATGGGGGTGTAGAGGGAGTCAATAGGAATGTAGAGGGAGCCAATGGAGGAGCACCCGACTTCTCGACGATCATTGCCCAACAATTGTAGAACCTCTTACCCGCTATGCTAGCTCAGGTTGGTAACCAAGGAAATGTTGAAAATCAAAATGGTAATGTGGTTAATGAGAATGTTCAGGAGAACGTTGGGAATGTGATAGTAAATAGAAACCGGGTAGGTTGTTCATATAAGAAGTTCTTAGCTTGTAACCCTAAGAAATATGATGGTAAAAGAGGTGATGTAGTTCTTAATCGTCGGATTGAGAAAATAGAGTCTGTACATGATATGAGTGGTTGTAGTATTGACCAAAATGTAAAATACACTGCTGGTTCATTTGTGGGTAAGGCTTTAATGTGATGGAACTCTCAGAACGCACGCTAATCCAGGAAGTTGCTGTTAGTATGTCATGGAATGACTTTAAGTTTATGATGATAGAAGAGTTTTGTCCTAGTCATGATATGCAAAAGTTGGAATCTGAGTTGTAGAATCACGCCATGGTCAGGGTTGGCCATGCTGCGTATACTGATAGGTTTCATGAGTTGGCTAGGTTAGTTCCACATTTGGTAAACCGGAAAGTAAGATGATTGAAAGGTATGTGTATGGCCTTGCCCCACAGATCTGTGGGATGGTGGCAGCAATGGAGCCAAAGACTATACAGAAGGCTGTGCAGATTTCTGGTGCACTGACCGATGAGGCTATGAGAAATGGATCAATTAAGAAGGTTAAGAAAAGAGGAAATGTAGGGGAGCCTAGCAAGGATAAGAATGGTAGGGATGATAATAAGAGGACTAGGACTAGGAATGCTTTTGCTACTACTGTAAACCATGTAGGAAGAGAGAATACGGGTACTTAGCCCAAGTGTACCACCTATAACTCCTACCATACACCCGGAGGGCCTTGTCGCACATGCTTCAACTATAATCGCCCAGGTCATTTGGCAAAGGATTATAGAGGCATGCCGAGGAATGTGAATCATGTCAATGTTAGAAACCCAACTGTTAGGGCATATTATGAGTGTGGTAGTATCGACCATGTTAGGTCAGCTTGTCCTAGATTGAATAGGGCACATGGACCAGAAGAAAATCATCCAAACCAAGTTGCTGCTAATAACGGGGGTCAGGGTCATGGAAACCAAGGGAACCAGGCTAGGGGTAGGGCATTCATGTTGGGAGCAGAGGAACTCGCCAGGATTCGAACATTGTGACGGGTACGTTTACTTTTAACAATCATTTTGCCACTACCTTATTTGACTCTGGTGCCGACTATAGTTTTGTTTCCACTACTTTCATACCTCTGGTAGGCTTAGAGCCCAACGAATTAGGTTTCAAATATGAGGTTGAGATAGCTAGCGTGCATCTAGTAGAGATAGATAAGGTTATTAAGGGTTGCAAACTGTAAATCGAGGGTTATGTCTTTGACATCGACTTGATACCTTTTGGGCATGGGAGTTTTGATGTGATTATAGGTATGGACTGGTTGTCTAATTATAAGGCTGAAATAATTTTTCATTGAGGATACCACTACCGGATGGCAAGGTGCTTAGAGTATTAGGAGAGAGACCGGAAGAGAAAGCGAGATTTTTGATGGGAGCGTAGGCTGGTGATAAGAAACAAGAAGAGATTGTTGTGGTTAGAGATTTTCCTGAGGTATTCCCGGATGACCTATCTGGATTACCGCCTATTCGGGAAATTGAGTTTTGAATTGAGTTAATCCCTGGAGCAACGCCGGTAGCAAAGTCTACCTATCGTTTGGCACCTTCTGAATTGGAGGAGTTGCCGGGACAACTCAAGGAACTCCAAGACAAAGGTTTCATTCGACCAAGTTCGTCGCCTTAGGGAGCGCCGGTGTTGTTCGCTAAGAAAAAGGATGGTTCTTTTAGGATGTGCATTGATTATAGAGAATTGAACAAGTTGACCATTAAGAATTGGAAAGCCCCTAGAACTCCGACTGAGGTTCGTTCGTTCTTAGGATTGGCTGGGTATTACCTTAGGTTCATCGAGAACTTTTCTAAGATAGCTAAGTCTCTTACTATCTTGACTCAGAAGTGTAAGACTTTCGATTGGGGTGAGGAACAAGAATTGGCATTTCAAACCTTGAAGGATAAGTTGTGTAATGTGCCTGTTCTAGCTCTCCCTGATGGACCAGAATACTTTGTGGTATATTGTGATGCGTCCGGGATAGGACTAGGTTGTGTGTTAATGCAAAGAGGTAAAGTGATAGCCTATGCGTCTAGGCAGTTGAAAATTCATGAGAAGAATTATACTACCCATGATTTGGAGTTCGGTGCGGTCGTGTTTGCACTTAAGATCTGGAGACATTATCTGTACGGGACAAAGAGTGTCATATACACGGATCATAAGAGTCTTCAGCATATCTTTAGTCAGAAAGAGTTGAATATGCGACATCGTCGCTGGATAGAGTTGTTTAGTGATTATGACTGTGAAATTTGCTACCATCCTGGTAAGGCGAATGTGGTGGCTGATGCCCTAAGTAGGAAGAAAATAGTAAATCCTAAGAGAGTTAGGGCTATGAATATGACCCTTCAGTCGAGTATCAAAGATAGGATACTGGCGGCTTAAAAGGAGGCTGTGGATGAGTTTGCAAGATTGCAGAAAGGTTTGGATGAGATGATAGAACAGAGAAGTGATGGGACTCTGTACTACCTAGATCGAATATGGGTACCTTTGAAGGGTGAGGTGAGAACCCTGATAATGGATGAAGCCCATAAGTCGAAGTACTCTGTACACCAAGAGCTGATAAGATGTATTATGATTTGAGAGATAGGTATTAGTGGCTTGGAATGAAAAAGGACATAGCTGAGTATGTTAGTAAGTGTTTGACTTATTTGAAGGTTAAGGCTGAGCATCAAAGGCCATCTGGCTTGCTCCAGCAACCTGAGATTCCCGTATGTAAATGGGAAGGAATAGCTATGGATTTTGTGACTAAGTTGCCTAGGACTAGTAGTGGGCATGACACAATCTGGGTCATTGTGGACCGATTGACTAAGTCTGCTCATTTTCTACCTATGCGTGAGGTTTATATATAACAACCCAAGAATTTTCATCAACCTATTTTACTATGATCATAATTGTACGAGGAAATTTTTCGCTTTTTTTACGCTTTATCTACATTACTTTGCAAATTGTCTCAAAAATCCATTAAGCAAGGTAACTTGCATAAAACATCTAAGTAGACAAGCTCACACAACCTATCTATGGCAATCCTATCTTCATAGTTATGTCACTAGCAAACATAACAAGTATGACCAAGTCATTATCATACATCTCTTTATTACAAAAGTACATATATTCTTTATAGATATAAGGTACCATTCGCAACGTTATATCAATAACGGGCCTTTAAACCGTTATCGTGGTTAATACCTCTCTCTACAACCTAAATTCAGTGAAAGGATTAATACTCTAAAGCTAAAAGTGAAATATACAAAGGCTACTCAAAGAATATGTACAAGGTAATTTAATTAACTCTCATTGAAACTTATACTCTCCCTCTAGGTCAAGTCCAAGTCTTATAATGCACATTTACAAATCATGAAGCATGAACTCCAAAAAATATAGGGTTTTTACCTGTCGTTTCATTCTAGTTTCTCGTCATCACCACTGGATGTACAAGCTACTTACTCACTCAAGTACAACGTGTTAGGTAAACCCTTAATTTAGTCTAATTCATAAGCTTTCATCACATATTTTTACACTCAAACCCCTAAGTCAAACGTCAGACACCCTTAACTCGAAGCGAAAATAGTAAATCATGACCGTTTTCTTGGTTTTATTTTTTATTATCAAACCCCAAACCAAAACACTCAAATATAGTTGTAATACTCTAATCTAAACATTAACCAAATCAATATTCTATCTATCTTTTCTTCAACAACCAATATTCAAGATGTTTAACCCAAAAAACCATCTAATCTAGTTTTAACCTTAAAACCCTAAACTGTAGGCACTTAGTTCAGAATCGACAGTCTATATAAACATTAGGAATCTGAGAAATATCAATGCCTTAGGAATTGGATTTAAGTGAAAACACTAGGTTGTATAGCCTATGTCTATGTGATCATTCTTGCCGGTGGAATGGAATCAACCGATTAGACGTCGGATGAATTAGTTTACAGCCCGAAATAGCAAAGGTACGCAAGTTTTGTTGCACACCTGTAGTATTTAGTAAGTTAAATGGCTATTATCTCTATTTTTTCTTATGTAACCCTTGAATATGTAAAAACCTAAACGTTGTAGAGGACTCATTATTAACAATGTTCGGTTTTTGGTTTGGCTTCACACACGAATTACGATTTGTAATGGGCACTCATTTTTACGAGACTGATGTTTGGCTTATCCAAAGACAACATGTATAATCAAACAATAATTGTACCCCTAAATTGTCTCTAGAACCATCTCCACCTTACATTCTCGCCTTCCTTACTCACCCCTAGCCTACTCACATCCATCCCCCATGTGTCTCACCTGGTCTCTTAGCATCCTTGTCACCCAAGTTCCAATAATTACTAATAAATAGGAGCACATATACTTCATTCTAAACTCATCCCCCACTTCTTCTTTTCGCTTATAAACCTCAATTGAGTCAAACATTCTTGTCCATATGATCCTAGGATCATATAAGAAGATCTTCAAGCAAAGCTTGTAGATTTGAAGCCCATATTGGGGTACAATGATACAAGGCGTCCATACGAGTAGAAATACTACCCCGAAGGAATGAACGTTTTTTCCACCATTTTTGGTTCCCTTGAAGCTCAACCCAGTTTTGAATGTTTCTACTTCTGCTAACTCACCTTATTATTGTTCATATGTTCGTAAAATACTCTCTGTTTAAAGTTTCATAAACTCAATTCATGGCATCATTTTCCATTTTGATCCAAAATCGTACACCCGAAACCCTAATTTTGCGTTTTTCTTAAAATCTAACTGTTATAATAATTTAAATATTGTCTATAAATCTATCTTAGCTGCTTAACTAATGTTTTAATATAACCATCCTCTTTATTGATTAAAATAAGGAATTTGACTTTAAAATCCGCGCATTTACGTTTTTGAATAACCATTAATTTGACGCCGTTACTGCTTTCTAGCCTAACGAAATCGTCTATTTTAAACCTTGCGTTACGTTCAAAACTTCATATTTTAGTTTTATTATCACTTATAAAATATCTTCTTGAAAGTTTAGCAGAAGTTGCATGGCAATTTGGGACATAGTTTTGTAAATTGAACTCCATTGCACGGGGTTATATCGTTAACTTTCTGGGTAATTCAAATAACTAGAAGGGTCTAAAGCTGATTGGAATATGTCATTTTTTATCCAAGTTATAAACTATATGGGTCTTTAATGTCTCTTTGTCAAAGTGCCAGGTTTACTTGGTATATATTTTAAAGTTGAAGGACCCAATGCTCGTAAAGTGCAAACTCCAAGGGGTTAAATTCTGCCACTTTTCAAACTCAAGGGTTCTAAAACTGTACATTTATGAAAAAGTATAAAAATCATGTTAAATACCTTACTAAGAACTAACCTTTAATTAATGCTTCTCGTGCTTAACATTTCCGTATGATCCAAAACGCTTAAAACTGATTATATCATATCACAATACTAGGGAGCTTCATATTAAGAGGTTTCATCTTGGTATTACGTTCTGACTGAGTTGTTGGATTTACGATTTAAAGTGCCCTAGCTCCTCAAACGTTTACTGAATGACTTCTGAATTATGATGGCCCGAACAGTGATACAATAATTCCAAACTCTTCAATCAAACTCATAACTCTTAAAACTAAAGTTCTAGAGTACAATCTTCCTAAGACTCAACATATTTACTCAGGTTGCGTGCGTTGGCTGTTTAACTATCATTTTTACTATATCAACATTCCCCGGTTTAAGATCGTGATAAGGTCGTCAAGCTTTCAATTTCGAATATTTTTACAACTACCTACCAGGTGGATTCATTAACCTCGGCCTTTATTTATTTTACATGTTTTATAAACCCGAGGAGGGGATAATGATTGTACAAATCTTTTACATACTCGTTTATCTTATAACAATGTGATTACTTTTCAAAGACTTATACATGCTTAAACCAGGAATACAACAGTGTTTTTTACAAGTTATCAGGCTATTCAGATACACTTTACTAGCTACTGGTCTAAGTTTACTTTATGCCAAAGTCCCTCATCATGGACCATTAATCACTTTCGGGTGAACGCAAATATTGTGGATAGATCTATTGGGATTGACGATAGCCTGTTTGGTGTTAGCGATAGTAACCAAATACACATATATTTGAAATTTCATACGGTATATGGAAATTAACCTACACGAGGGCCATTATCTATATATATATATATATATATATATATATATATATATATATATATATATATATATATATATATATATATATATATCACATCATTTTGGGTATATATATACACTAGTCAGTTTGTGTGCCATGAGCTTAGACCAGACTATACTATACAAGACATGACCAAACAGACCAAACAAGACAATAACGCAGTAATACACGGTTACTATGATAATTGCATTCGTTGCAATTATTACAAATAACGGGTATATAATAACGTGACCCAAGATCATAACAATAACATTTTCATAATAATTGTGTTGAAGTCAATTATTACACTTAACTTGTATTCAATTTGTTTATCAACCTATTAATTTCCACTCAACCTTTGTGTTGACTTTTAGCATGTTTATCTTAGGTTATGAGCACTTATACGGCCGAAGTGGCATGGACCCTGAAGATGCTAAAACTTGTTATTCATTCACATTGTATGTAACTAGATTTTGGGACCTGCCTTTGTAAAACTCTGATTTGAAATGAATGATAACATATCTTTTGAACAAACGTCTCTTTTGGGTCGTTTTCTATGATTATGATTGTTGTTTCCATGAAGTAATATCCCAGATTAGCTTCCGCTGCTATATTGTAAAAATGGGGGTGTTACATTATAAGATGGATAGATTGGCTAGATTGTATTTGAATGAGATAGTTGCTAGACATGGTGTGTCGATCTCGATTATATCGGATCATGATAGCCGTTTCATATCCAGGTTTTGGCAGACAATGCAAGAGGCATTAGGAACTCGTTTAGACATGAGTACGGGTTATCACCCTCAAACCGATGGTCAAAGTGAGCGTACTATTCAGCCTTTGGAAGACATGCTTAGAGCGTGCGTCTTGGACTTCGGGGGAAGTTGGGATGTTCATCTTCTGGTGGTTGAGTTTTCGTATAACAATAGTTATCATTCTAGTATGAGATGTGCTCCGTTTGAGGCATTGTATGGTAGAAAGTATCGTTCGCCAATTATGTGGGCTGGAGTTGGAGAAGGTCAGTTGATAGGACCTGAGTTAGTGCAAGAGACTACTGAGAAGATCTCACTAATTAAGGATAGACTTAAGGCTGCGCGTGATCGCCAGAAAAGTTATAATGATAAGAGGAGGAAGCCTCTAGAGTTTAGTGTAGGTGACTATGTCTTGCTCAAAGTGTTGCCTTGGAAAGGTGTAGTACGCTTATGGAAGAAAGGGAAGTTAGCACCTAGATTTGTTGGACCTTTTGAGATTATTGAAAAGGTAGGCCCTGTGGCATATCAGTTAGATTTGCCTGAGGAGTTGAATGGTGTTCATGACACGTTCCACGTGTCGAACCTTAAGAAGTGTTTGGCTGATCCAACACTGCAAGTGCCTTTGGATGAGATTCGAGTTGATGCTAAGTTGAATTTTGTGGAAGAACCTGTGGAAATTTTGGAAAGAGAGTTTAAGAAGCTGAAGCGTAGTAGGATTGCCATCGTCAAGGTTCGGTGGAATTCGAAACGTGGCCCTGAATTCACGTGGGAACGTGAAGATCAAATGAAATTTAAGTACCCGCATTTGTTTAGTGATGTTAGTAGTTGAATTTCGGGGACAAAATTCTTTTAATGGGGGTAGAATGTAACCTTTGCCCTTTTTGTGTTCTGAATATTTTATTTATAGTCCTTTGACTATTTGACTTTTGTCAGTTTATTCAGATTTTGTACCGTGTTGACGGTGGTGATTTTGTTGAGAATTATGGTGATTTATGGTTTATTGTGATTAATAATCCCTTTTGGAAGGTATTATTGTGTTATTTGTATTCCGGGTGGTTTGCCCCGTGAATTTTGAAAAATGCCGAAAAACGAGTCTGACACGTCCGTTAATGTCCAAATGAGTTTTGAAGGGTGTAAAGTGTAAATTTGTCGTGAAATACTCTAGGTTAATGGAAAAGTATTTTTAAGGTGAATAAAAATGCTAATTAACTTTGGGGTAAATTTTACGGTTGAGTTATACGAGCTTTTAAGTGATCCCGACACGAAAAGAAGAACCTGAACCCCTCTTGGATTCCAAAATCGGATGATAAGAGCTAGGGAGACAAGGTGCCTATTTTCTAGTAAGTGTGTTGTTGCTTGGTACCAATATATTCCCATTACCTTAACACTTTTATCATAATTCTATTTTATTTCAAAAAAATAAAACACACACTTAAGTGTGTGTGTATGGTGTGTCCGACCTAAGCCACCAACAAACATCCATAAATTTTCCAACTTTGATCAAGAACGTGATATTCGGGGTTGAAACGAGTGTTTGGGTGTTCATTAAACAACGTTTGGGTTGTCCGGTTCGTGTCGAAGTATACATTTTTGAAGATTTTCTTGTAAGTTTTCAAATTTAAATTTCGTTTGTCCTTTTGGGTTTATTTTGATGCATAGATGTTAGTTGTACAAGTTGATCGTCGTAAAAATCGATTTTTGGAAACGAAATGAATAAAAAGGGTGTGTTTGGTTCATTGGATTAAAAAAGGAAAAAGGGGGTTTTTGTAGTTTTGATGTTATGGTCGTGATGGTTGAATAATATATGTTGCTAGATAGCTTATTTTTTATAGTAGCTTGTATAGCTTATTTGGGCTTATTTTTAAGCTATTACTTGGCTTATTTCGGGCTTATATGCCACGTGATTTTTCAAAATCACTAGGAAAGTGATTTTGACTATTTTTGTGTTATGGCGTATGTTTGTGGACTATTTTTGAGGCTTATGGTAATAACCAAATGCGATACGTAGCTTATTAGCTTATTTTCAAGCTTAATATACGTATTTTGGAGCTTATGGACTCACGGCCCAATAAGTCTATTTAAGCCGTGGCTTAATGGGAGGGCTTATTGTGGTCCGGATTATTTTCTACTTATTAGTATATGCTTATATATGTAAATGGACCTTGGTTTTGGACTTGGATCGTATTTTGGACTTATAAATATCTTAATGGACCCTGTTGGGCCTTAAAGCCCAATAAGCGATATTTAGTTTGTGTGTGGTCCTGCCCTAATTTTAGTGCTCCAGCTGGTAGGCCCTTTAGGTGCGTAAGTGACATATGGTTATTGATTAGCGGTGATGCTAAGGTTGTTTGCATATATATTCACTGTCATATAGCACTATTGTCCACTGTTTGAGATATTGACACAGCTTTTGGGTTTAAGGTCAAACCTACGAGCTCACCAACATTGTTGTTGACATTTTCGAGTATCATTTTTAGGTGAAGTGAAAGAGGAATAGTTGGTGATTTATATGGTAGCAGACTGAAGGATATTAATTTCACACACACTTAGTAATTTAGAGAGAGAAATCTAGAGATTGTGAGAAAATGCATTCAACCAACACCCTCTCCATGTGTGGAGAGGGTTTATATAGTTACAAGATATGGGTCGGGCCGGGCTTTTCCTTGGACTTTCTATAAGCCGGCCCGGTTAGCTTACTAATTATTACATAATATTGTCTAACTATTACAAAGGCTCGTGAGATCGATAATGGTCGTCACTTCACTAAAAACTGAATTCCTAACAATCTCCCCCTAAGGGACGATCGTTGAGATCTCATAAATGATCAACACTTTCTGTGTTCCTAACAATCTCCCCCTAAGGGGTGATCATAGAGATCTCTCCTTGTGACCTTGATCATTAATCGTTGAAGCTTCTTGTCTTGATCTTGAGTCCTTTTTGTGTAATAGTTGATCTTTTGTCTTGCTTCTTTGCGTAGTGATCATTGACTTTAGGCTTGAGCTTGTTCCTTTATCTTGACTTGTATGTGAATATGTGATCTTGAGCACCTTGAGATCATCAACCAAGCATAATCTCTTTTCGCCATCTTGTAAACTTTGCCATCTTGTGAACTCGTGACTTTTGGACCGACATGCTCATACCTTTCTTGATTTGATAGCTTGAAAGCTTTAATGATGCATCTTTCTTGAAGTTCTTTAACTTTAACACTTCATCACTTCGAGAAAAACATTCAGTTATCAGAGTGACGGAAACTTCTTTAAAATTCTTTGACTTTAATGCTTCGTCACTTCAAGAAAGACGTACGGTATCAGAGTAGCAGAAGTCTTGAAACATGTACTTGAGCTTTCATGATGTCTTTATGTTTGTCGGTCGGGTATCAGCATGTGGCTATGAATCTGTGATTCAGATGGAACCAGGTACCTCCATGACCATCTTTAAGTATCCTGCATTAAAACAGTTAGCAATAAAGCGAGGGGACGAATATGGCTTTGTCATTCGCCTGTGTTTGGTTGGAGTAACCATTGAATTCGTGAGGATCGACCTGTGATCAGGTAGATTCAATTTAAGTTGAATCTCCTTGACAGGATTTCCAGCTAAAGTATCGAATCTTTCTAACACATGTGTATTAGATTCATCAAACTCAGCATGTTCTCATTACCGGAACGTCTCAAAGCAGACAGCACGATAAGAGTGAACCAGTGAGTTACTATCTCACCGATTGAATAGAAAAATTGATTTGAAAATCAATCGACGTGTCACTTGCTAAAGTGGTTTTGTGACACATCGAGAGTTTTAAGCAATTCAAAATTCATTAATCGTCGATCCATAACCTGGAACAAGTTTGATTCATATAGAATCGCACCATTGTTGCTTTCCAGTTGTCACAAGTTTGATTCATAAGAATCGCACAAGTCACCTACCATGAGCTTGTTTGATGTTGGCTCAAGCAGGATTTCCATCTTCACTGTGAATACTTAAGTATCACTCGGATGTTCTGGCAATATCACAAGGATAATGCGTAAGACTCTTTATATATATCTTGTTATTCACATTGTGTGACTTAGCAAGCATAATTTTGACAAGTGTCCTAATGAGATTTATGGATGATCTCTTGGCTCTAGACTCAATGTGCACATTGGTTTTAGTGATCGGAGGCTGGAGCAGACTGCCACCTTTTCAATACCAACTAACTCGGAGTGAGAAAGTTGATAGAAATGCGTGTAATCTCCGTGAGAAATGAAACAGAAATCTTTTGAGAGATTATGAGTGGCTGGGGAGTGATGTCAGTCTTTAATGTCAACAATCATCTTTGTGATTCTTGACAACAGATGTATTGACATGGTTTCTGCCTAAGTGTAAGGAGGGATTCTTTCTTTTCACCCTTTATCTTAACTTTTCTTTTTAATTCTTCAACTCCTTCAACGCTTACCGAGACTTCATAACTAGTACCTTGTTGGGTTTGTTCCAGTACTAGCTCCATCTCAGTCGGCACTTTTCCTTTAATCTTACTTTTACTCCTTTTTTTCATACCTAAGGACTACTACACTATCTAGTGGAATATCCCTGGGTAGATCCCTCCGGTTTTGGTTGGATCATGGGTTATGGATACCTAAACTTAACCACCTTATAACTCCAATACGGTAATTTAAATGGTCGGTCTTTGGTACTTCCACATTTTAGCCAATCACGTAACCATTTGCTCCCTCTTCATATGTGCATCGATTAATCAAAAGAGTTTAGCACATATATGGGAAAGCGTACACTTGAGATCTCAAAAATCACATTATTAGCCATATATTTTAATCACATTCTCTCCCCTTATCAAATATATTAAATCTCTTGATATTTTGGATATCAATTGATTCAAATATAACTGCTTTCGGGGAAAGAATGTCCAATTATTAACAAGCCGCAATAGGAACATATTAATGCTCCCCCTCAATTTTTGAGGGTAATTATATGTGTTTGAGTATGTTAATTTGAAATTTTTTGAATTTACTAAGAAATTCTTGAAAATTCATACTCAATCACTATATATGCCTAATTTTTAAGTCTACACTACACATTTATATATTCACAAGATTATTATGTACGAGGTTTGACCTAAATGATGAGAACATCATGTTAGACCTAGTATTTTGAGAAGTGATGGTCATTATGACTCCCGAACCTTGTAATAGCCTAGTGTATATTCCCAGGAATTCTATAATGCTAATTGGGCCTAGTTACGGGCTGTAAGCCCATTAGAGGTCAAACCTAGCCTTGGAAGCCCACTTAAACCCAAGGCTAGCCCATGTACATAACTATATAAAGCCCTCTCCAAGTGTGGAGAGGGTGTTGCTTCATTTTTCTCTCTTATTGAAGTAACCACTTTTTTGTTTATTTCTCTCTCTACAATCTCTCTCTCTCTCTCTCTCTCTCTCTCTAGTTTTCTCTTGCAAATTCGTGTGTTTGTGTGTGAATTGATAAGCTAACACCCTCAAATCTAAGTTTGTTCAATACCTAGAACCTACAGTTTTACATATTTATGTGTTGCTATATAAATTTTTGGACTTATTACTCATTCAAATTTACCTAGTGATTGTGTAGCTTATTGGGTGCTTAAATTCGAGCTTATTATCTTCTAAATTCGTCCTTGTCTTTGTTTAAAACCCACGGTTTGGAGTTTGTTTTGGCTTATTGATTCTCTTGGTGTGTTAAGCTCAAGCTTATTAGCTTATTTCTTAGCCTAAACGTGTCCTTACAAGAATCAAACACAAGTCTTGTTTTTTTTGTTTTTTGTTGTTCGAAAAATTATAAGAAAAAATCAAGATTTGAGCTTTGTTTGTGGTTTGATTTGCCAAAGTCGTGTACTTTCATGTTTAGAACAATATCTTGCATTATTTCTTGGTGTTCTACAACTTATTTGGTGGGTTATTTGGAAGATTGAATAAATCTTCTTTGTTGCGGTTTGTGTAAAGGACACAACTGGGTGAAAGGAACTTGTGTACTATCTTGAATGTGACGTTGCATTTTGTCCTGAAGCCCTGAGGTTTATCTTCAAATCTTGCGTTTTAGTACCGCGGTTTGTCTCCTCACTACGTTTTGCCTCTCACTGCATTTTGGTGTGCTTCTTGATCATTGAAGACCTTTTACTTAGCACATCTAAACGTTATGCTGTCAAAATTTTCTCAAGAATTACGTTTTGTCTAAGTCAACTGCGATTTGACCATTGAGTTTTGCTAGTAAAGGCTGCGTTTTGTTCTCATTGCATTTTGTCACATGTTGACTGCGTTTTGCTCTTATTGTGTTTTGTCTAAGTTACAAAGACTGCGATTTGTCCATTAAGATTTGTCAAACATTCTTGGTTGAGATTTGACAATCGTTCTTTGTTGAGACTTGCTATTCTTTGACCAACTTTGGACCATTAAATCTTAAGGGCTTAATTCACATACTTAAAGTTTTAAAGACAATCAATTAACAACAACAAACCTCATCATCTAAACTTAACTTCAATAATTCACAAGGACTTAATTAATTCATCATACCTTAAGTTCTTCAATTAATCTTTCACGGTTTCTTCTTGATTTCCAATCATAGATTTGTAAAATCCCTTGGAAATTAATTTCATTTCATTTGAATTAATCTTAGTCAATCACAATCACTTAATCGATCCATACTTATCATTTCACATCACGCTTAAAATGTCGACTCAACAAGACATTTATGCCGCCGGCTCTGAAAACCGTCCTCCTATGCTTAACAAAGAGAACTATGTTCCATGGTCATCACGTCTTCTCCGTTATGCTAAGAGCAGACCAAATGGAAAGTTAATCTACAATTCCATTATGAATGGTCCTTATGTCAGACGAATGATTCCTGAACCAGGTGATGCAGACCGTGAAGTTCCTGTTAATGAAACCTTTCATGAGCAGACAAACGATGAACTCACTGGGAAGGAGCTTAAACAGGTTGAAACCGATGATCAAGCTATTCAGACTATTCTTCTCGGTCTTCCTGAAGACATCTATGTTGCTGTTGATAGTTGTGAAACTGCTCAGGAAATCTGGTTACGTGTTCAACAAATGATGAAAGGTTCCGATATTGGAATTCAAGAAAAGAAGGCTAAGTTGTTTAATGAATGGGAAAGGTTCGCTTCCACTGATGGGGAATCGATTGAGTCTTACTATCATCGTTTCTCAAAATTGATGAATGATTTCAAGAGAAACAAACACTTTCCAGAAAAGATTGCCAGTAATCTCAAGTTCCTAAACAACTTACAACCAGAATGGAGTCGACATGTTACCATTGTTCATCAAACAAAGGACTTGCATACAACAGATTACACTTAGTTGTATGATTTCTTGAAGTACAATCAAAAGGAGGTCGATGAACTAAGAGCTGAACGACTTGGAAAAACACATGATCCGTTAGCACTCATGGCAAATTCCAACAATCCTTTCAATTATCCAGTGTTTCACCAAGATCAACCATCACCAAGTACCCACATGCAACAACCACAACCCATAAACAACAACTATAACCCACAACCATCATTCAACCAGAACTACATGCAACAACCAATGCCAAATCCCGAAGACATTACAGATCCCACAACCGCAATGAACATGGCACTTGTTCTAATGGCTAAGGCATTCAAACTAAACTACTCAACACCAACCAACAACAACCAGAGAATTTCATCAAACCCTTGTAATAGGCAGATTGCTCAACCGGGTATGAATATGGGTCAAGACAGACAGATGCAGATGGTTGGAGGGAATGGTGGGAATCAGTTTAGACAGTATGCTGGGCAGAATGTTGGGAATCGGAATGGGTATAATGCAGTACAGAATGTCAGGGTTCAAGTTGTTCAGAATGCAGTTCAGAATCTGGGTGTTCAGAATGTTGGAAATCAGAATGGTCTAATTGTTGTTCCAGGAATTACTAATCAGAATCCAAATGGGAATGGTAATGTTGTAGCAGCACGGGATGAGGGTAATGCTATTAGGAATAATGGTAATCAGACAAGGTGTTACAACTGTGGAGGATTGGGTCATCTCGCTAGGAATTGCACAGTCAGGCCAAGGAGAAGGGATGATGCTTATCTTCAGACGCAGTTGTTGATTGCTCAAAAAGAAGAAGCAGGAATCTAACTACAAGCTGAAGAGTTAGATTTGATGGTTGTTGTGATGGATCTGGATGAGATTGAGGAAGTCAATGCAAACTGCATTTTGATGGCTAATCTGCAGCAAACATCTACATCGGGTACTCAGTCTGACAATGCTCCCGTCTATGATACAGACGGATCAGCTGAGGTACAACTTTATGAAAACTGCTATAATAATGAGATATTTAATATGTTTACTCAAGAGGAGCAGTATACTGAGCTACTCGAGCCCATTCCTGAACTACACCAAGTACCACAGAATGACAGTAATGTTATTTCTGAGGTTTCTAGTGTGGAACAAGGTAGGGGAATAGTAGAACAACATTCTGCAAATGTTGAGGAAACAAGTGCATACCATGAATCATTATTTCATAATTTAGCTGCTGAAGTTGAGAAAGTCAACTCGGTCAATCGCAAAATGAAAGAAAAAAATGCTGAATTGACCACTGAGCTTGCTAGATATAAAAATCAAGAAAGGTGTTTTGAAATTAGTCAAGAAAAATATGACAAACTTGAAAGATGTTATCAACAGTCTGTTTATCAAGAACAATGTCTTTCTAAAAGGATAAATGCACTTCATTTGAGTTCAGGTAAACAAATAATGGCTTTGAATGAGGAAATCTCAAACTTAAATAAACAGCTTTCAAAGGAAAAATCAACCGTTTCTTCTCTTCAAGAAGAAAAGAAAAGGTTGAAGTCTGATTTCAAAATACGCGAAGACGAGCTTCTTGATAAACAAATTCAACTTGAGAATAAAGTCAAGGAATTAGATAATATTTTGGTTAAAACGGGTCAATCGATTCAAACGATGCACATGCTTTCACCTAAGCCAGACTCGTTTTACCATACCGAACAGAAAATGGCTTGTAATCAAATGTCAGATTGCAACTCGTTCTTCAGATAAAAGGAAAATGTACGTGTCAGTGCGTTTATCCTTAACAATGAAAAGAGAAATCTCTTCGGTCTTGAGCTTGTAACAAAACATTCAAAGTTTGTTAGCTCAAGTCTATGGCTTATGTATAATTCAGTACATAACCCGGTCCTCAAAGAAAAGGGGAGTGTACGCTTCAGTGCGCTTTACCTTAAAAAGAAGAGAAATCTTCTTGTTTTCACTTCAGTAGATATGATAGTCATGACGTCGATGATAGAGTTGGAAAGTCTATTCGGTCATTTGTTTGACGAATTATTCAAATGGAGAAAATCAAGTTGTTCCAAAGTTTTCCGCTGTTACTACTGCTGATGCATCCGATAAACGTCAACAACAACAAGATTCAACCTCATCTACTTCAACTCTAGCAACAACTATCACTCCTGACGGAATCTTCTACTTGTAAATATTTTTGATCTTTCTCTTTATTTTGATTTATACATATCTTTGAAAAAGAAAAATACAAAAATATAAAACCAAGAAAAAGAAAATACAAAAATATAAAACCTATAAAAGCAAAATACAAAATTAAAAAATTTCAAAAATCCAAAAATAATCTTCTCCGACATGTCTCTCGACAATCGATAACATTTGCGCACCTATAAATGTTGATTAATACACGGGTGAATAAAAGAAGTTCGAGAGAGAGTTTCAAATGCTTTCAAAACATGTCCTTTCACTTTTTCTCTACGACTTCTAAGTAAATGTCAGCTTAGGACTCGGTCTCCAAAGAAAGGACAATGTTCGTTATGTACATTTATCCTCAACAACGAGAAGTTCACATCTTCTCGGTCTTGAGCAATGCCATATAAACATTCAAAGTTCTGACCGCTCAAGAGAAGCACTAAGGAAATGATAATTTATATGATAAATCTAACATCATTTTCTGTTGAGCATAATTTTTCCAGATATTTTCCAAAAGAAATATTTCAATTTCTTTCAAAATTGTGTGCTCAACAAACTCCCACTCTAAGTTTTCACTCTATTCTATTAGTGAGGGGGAGTATAATAATTAGTTCATTCTGCATGCACCATTGTTATAACACCCCGTGTTTTAGGGTCATTGACGTCGTCAATAAATTCACTATGTATTTTTAGTAATGTACCCCTTATAGGTGTCCCCTCCAAGAACACTCGGGCAGTAATGTACCCCTTGTAGGTGTCCCCTCCAAGAACCCCTGGGCAGTAATGTACCACTTGTAGGTGTTCCCTCTAAGAATACCCTGGCAGTAACTTGTTGTTATCAGTTCAATCAGCTTAAGCTAATCCGTAATCATTTCAAAAGCAAAATATGTATTCATGACCAAAAATGAAGACAAGTAATGTTTCCCATAGCGAGCTATGCAAATGAGTATGTAAACCAATTTGTAATCAACCATGTAAATGCATTTGCAAACAAGCATGTTCTCACCCCAAAAATATATGTAAAACAAGTAAAACATGGGGCTATGAACTCACCTCAAGTGAGTTAATCTGATAATGTATATCATAAATGAAAACGCGTCACGAATACGCCCGAATGCAACCTAAATAATTATAGGTCAGATGAGTACCAAGTACTTTGATTAACAACTCCCATATATAATCCTATATAATTGAGGAACAAAATGCGAGGCTATGAACTCACCTCGATGATGAAGAACGATTAGCAAAAATGCATATATTAAGCATAACACAAACAGAAACCAGAACGGCTCGACAAAGGAGTTGCGGTTTATCTTAACGGCTATGACCCACTAGCCTAGGTTAATGAATTGAGTTTTCCGATGGATGATTACATCAACGCGACACGTTGATAAAAGATTTAGATTCCAAGTTGTAATAGTTTGGTGGTTGGTTAAATAAATAATTTGAAAAGCGAACACAAAGTATGTAATATATTCTGTATATATTACATATGAAAAATGAACCCTTATACAACTCATACCGTTATGTTTATTTTGTAACCTAATCGTTATGATCATTTTGTATCTGAACCATTTATGTATGTTTTCCAATTTATATATGGAATGATTGTATTATGTCACGTCTGTAATCGAATTTGTTTATGAACGAATGTCGATTTGGTTATATCATTGTTGATTACAATTCAGTTGTATATTTCACTGTGTGATGTGATCTCACTTTATTTATCATGTATATGTCATGTCATGGTTATGATTTTATGAAATCTAACGGATATTGTATTTTCTTGTGATTGAAGAAAATGGCACCAAAACGAGCCACAAGGTCAACATCGGTCACAACAACCCCAGCCCCAACAGCAACCACCACCACATCAGTCACTAATGCCCAACTTCAGGCAATGATTGACCAATGTGTCACTGCCGCTTTGGCAGCACGTGATGCAAACAGGAATGGCGATGACAGCCTTACTTCAGGAACGGGTGGCAAAAGGACTGAACGCGTTCCTTGAGAGTGCACTTACCAAGACTTTATGAAGTGCAAACCTCTATATTTCAAAGGCACTGAGGGAGTTGTTGAATTAACTCAATGGTTCGAAAGGATGGAGACTGTTTTCCGCATAAGCAACTGCTCTGTGGAAAATCAGATTAAGTTTTCCACTTGTACTCTTCTAGCAGGTGCTCTAACATGGTGGAATTCCCATGTTATGACTGTCAGTCATGATGTTGCATATGCAATGACTTGGGCCGATCTGAGAAAGAAAATGACTGACAAGTACTGTCCAAGGAACGAGATGAAAAAGCTCGAGGCTGAATTGTGGAATTTGAAAGTGAAGGGTACTGATGTGATAGGGTACAACCAACGTTTCCAGGAACTAGCACTGCTGTGTGTTAGGATGTTTCCTGAGGAGTCTGACAAGATTGAAAGGTACGTCGGCGGATTGCCCGACATGATCCATGGAAATATTGTAGCATCAAAGCCGAAAACCATGCAAGAGGCTGTTGAAATGGCCACTGAACTAATGGATAAGAAAGTCAGCACCATTGCTGAAAGACAGGCTGAGAACAAAAGGAAGTTTGAAAACACTTCCCGAAACAATCAAAACCAACAACAACAGAACAAGAGGCAGAACACTGGCAGGGCTTATACTGCAGGGACTGGTGAAAAGAAGCCATACGGGGGATCTAAACCCCTATGCGCTAAATGCAACTATCACCACGACGGTCCGTGTGCTCCAAAATGCCACAAATGCAACAAATTTGGCCATTTTGCCCGTGACTGTAGGAGTGCGGGAAATGCCAACAATGCTAACAATCAGAGGGGCACTGGGTCAGGCCAGAAACCTACTTGCTTCGAGTGTGGAGTTCAAGGACACTTCAAGAGGGAATGATGATGTTAATGATATCATGTTAAAATAGATGTAAAAGTATTGTACCATGTTGATTTAGTGTAAAAATGAATATATACAAATTAGGGTTTTCAAGGTTACTTAATATGTTACAAGTAAAAGTATTGCAAATGACTTGTTAACCTTGTTCATGGACTTTTGTTTATGTTATATGAATACTAAAATAAGGTTATAATGGAAGTATAACTCTTGTACACACTTGGTTAATGTATAAAAAGTTCATATGTAAACTTGTTAAATTAGGGTTTCTTTAATAAGTTATGGTTTATAAGTGTTATTATGGACTTGTTAACTTGGACCTTTGGACATTATGTGGACTAATGGACATATTTATATGTAAGACATATAATATTTTTAGTATAAAAATACTTGTGGTAATTTACAAAAGTAAAAAGTACATAAAACAAGCTTTATATAAAAGTATACATATTAAACATAAAGGCTGTTTGGATTTCGAATTTTTGGCATATGCTGCACACAAATCGTTCATTGTGTTTCAAATGGACGTGAAAACTGCGTTCTTACATGGTACGCTAAAAGAAGACATGTACGTGTGTCAACCTGAAGGTTTCATCGATGCTGATCATCCTAGCCATGTCTACAAGTTAAAGAAGGCACTATATGGGTTAAAGCAAGCACCAAGGGCATGGTACGATGAATTATCAACGTTTCTCCTATATAATCACTTCTTCAAAGGCACAATTGATCCAACGTTGTTTATAAGGCGCTTCGACGATGACATCTTGGTGGTTCAGGTCTATGTTGATGATATTATCTTTGGTTCTACACACCCTAAGTATACCTAACTATTTTCTGACCTCATGAAAAGCCGCTTTGAAATGTCAATGATGGGGGAAATGACGTTTTTCCTTGGTTTACAAGTTAACCAATCCCCCTGTGGCATATTTATAAACCAGTCCAAATACGTGTTAGAAATTCTTAAAAAATATGGAATCGAAACTTGTGATCCCATTGGTACTCCAATGGAGATCAAAGACAAGCTTGACCTTGATCAACATGGGTCTCCAATCGATGCAACGAAATATCGTAGCATGATTGGTGCTCTAATGTATCTTATGTCTAGTAGACCGGACATTGTACATGCTACTTGTTTATGTGCTCGGTACCAGCCTAACCCAACTGAGAAACACCTCAAGGAGGTTAAAAGGATCTTTTGTTATCTTCGGGGAACCGTTAATACGAGGCTCTGGTATACGAAGGATTCTGGCTTTGAATTAACCATTTTTTCAGATGCTGATTATGCGGGCTGTAAAGACACCTTCAAAAGTACTTCTGGTGGAGCTCAATTTTTAGGCGAAAAGCTTGTTAGTTGGTCATCAAAGAAACAAGACTGTACGGCACTGTCAACCGCGGAAGCAGAATATGTGTCTCTATCCGCCTGCTGTGCCCAAGTCCTTTGGATGCAGACACAGTTAACGGACTATGGCTTTCACTTCAACAAGATTCTAATATATTGTGATTCGAAATCAGCTATAGCCATATCCTGCAACCCGGTCCAACACTCGAGAACAAAACACATCGCTGTCCGCTACCATTTCATAAAGGAACACGTGGAAAAGGGTACGATTGAACTGTATTTTGTCAAGATGTATTACCAACTGGCCGACCTCTTCACCAAAGCTCTTCCAGTCGATCGATTCACCTATTTGGTTCGTCGCCTTGGTATGCGTAGTTTATCTCCTCAGGAACTTGATCGTCTTGCAAAATCACAGTAATTATTTGTATATATCATATCAGAAAATCAAAATATAAAAATATAAAACATATAAAAAAAATCTCAAAAAATACAAAAATATTCTTCTCCGACATGTCTCTCGACAATCGATAACATTTGCGCACCTAGAAATGTTGATTAATATCAACACGGGTGAATAAATGAAGTTCGAGCGAGAGTTTCAAATGCTTTCAAAATATGTCCCTTTACTATTTTTCTACGACTTCTAAGTAAATGTCAGCTTAGGACTCGGGCCCTAAAGAAAGAAAAATATTCACTTATGTACATTTATCCTAAACAACGGGAAGTTCATATCTTTTCGGTCTTGAGCAAAGTCGTATAAACATTCAAAGTTTTAAATGCTCAAGAGAAGTACTAAGGAAAATGATGGTAAATAAGATATATCTCACATATTTTCATGTTCAACATAATTTTTTCAAGATATTTTCAAAAAGAAAATTTCAAATTCTTTCAAAATTATGTGCTCAACAAACTCTCACTCTAAGTTTTTACTCTATTCTATAATTGAGGGGGAGTATAATAATATGCTTCATTCTGCATGCTCTCCTGTTCTCCCCGGACTTGGTTAGATTCTTGTGAATTTCGAATATTAACTTCTTTTTAATTTACTAATTATCAAAAATTGTCACCACATATGCAATTTTTGAGGGGGAGAATAGTGATTAAAATGTGATCAATACGGATTAATAACGGATACGATCTTCAATCTATAAGTGCGTTCCCAAACCTCGCATGTGCAAAATTCTTTCATAATATGGCGCATATGTGTAGGGGGAGTTTCTTTGGTAACTATGGAAACTCTCAATGTGTCTGAAATATTTCTCAGACACGTTAACTGATTTTTATCAATGGTTTTATGGATCCTCGTGGCAATACCTCAAAGACCGACCAATTGTTGTTTCTCAAGGAGTTCTAATGCGGTTAAGGTTAGGTATATTCATTCCATGATCCAGCCAGAACCGGGGGTATCTACCCAGGAACACTCCATTAGATAGAATAGAAGTCCTAGGTATGATTGAAAAAAGGAGTAAAGTGAGATTAAGGGAATAGTGCCGACTGAGATGGAGCTAGTACTAGAACAAATCCAACAAGGTACTAGTCATGAAGTCTTGATAAGCACTGAAAGGGGTTAAAGAATAAAAAAGAAATGTAAGGATAAATGGTGTAAAGAAAGAATCCCTCCGTACAACTTTAGGCAGAAACCAAATCAATACAAAATCTATCGGTAATCACAAGATGATTCTGATATTGAAGGCTGACATCATGGACACAGTGATGCAATACACAACCCTAACCACTCATAATCTCTCAAAAGATTTCTGTTTCATTTCTCACGGAGATCAACACGTTGCTATCGGCTTTCTCATTCCGAGATCGCTGATATTGAAAAGGCGGCAGTTCGCTCCAGCCTCCGATTACCAAATAACAAATGTGCACTTATAGAGTCTAGAGCCATCGAGATCAATCTAAAATCTCATTAGGACACATCCCATAACAGACACTTGTTGAACATCATCCAGTTCACAAGTTGTTATCAAGAGTCCTTCGCATTATCCTTGTGATAATTGCCAGAACATCAGAGTGATACTCTTTAGTATTCACAGTGACGATGGAAATCCTTCTTGAGCCAACATCAAACAAGCTCTTGGTAGGTGGCTTGCGAGATTCTATATGAATCAAGCTTGTGTCAACTGGATATCGGTAATGGTCCAGTATATGAATTGACGACTCAATCAGTCAGAAAGTAACTAACTGATTCACTCTTACCGTGTTGTCTGCTTTGAGACGCTCCGGTAATGAGAACAAGCAAGTACGGTGAATCTAATGCAATCGCGTTAGAGGATCCAACACTTTGAGCTGGAAACCCTGTCAAGGAGGTTCCTCTAAATTGAACCTACCTGATCACAGGTACAATATTCATACTGTAAAACGGTCCTCACGGAACTGGAGGTTAATGTAACCGAACTTAAGACGAATGACAAAGCCATATTCGTCTATATCTGCTGTTTATCACTAACATTAATTTTCAGGTATAAGTGATGGCATTACAACATCATTCTAGCTGAGTCAAGATTCACCTCCTCATGCTCAATCGACAAAGATTAATTCATGATGAAAGCTCAAGTACATGCTTCTAAGTCTTCCGCAATCTCTGATGTATAAGCACTTCCTCAAAAGAATATCATTGTCAAGATTACTTATGAAGTTCTAGTAATCAAGCCAAAATAATGTTGAGGGAGATTGTTAGCAAGCTTTCAAGACCTTGAGCATGAGGGTGATGACACAAGATCGTAAGGCGGCATAAAGATTCAAGGATAAAGATTTAGAGATCTCAAAAGTCAAGACAAATCTAGGCCAAAGACCACGATATTAGTATTTTGTCAAAGCATATCAAGTTAAAGATCAAGATCCACGATCACAAGCATGCAAAAAGAACTTCAAAAGAATTCCCAAGACAACAAGGTTCCAAGACTAAAGAATGAAACAAGAAATAAAGCCTTATGCAATGCCAACCCCTTAGGGGGAGATTGTTAGACCTAGTATTTTGAGAAGTGATGGTCATTAAGACTCCCGAACCTTGTAATAGCCTAGTGTATATTCTCGGAAATTCTATAATGCTAATTGGGCCTAGTTACGGGCTTTAAGCCTATTAGAGATCAAACCTAGCCTTGAAAGCCCACTTAAACCCAAGGCTAGCCCATGTACATAACTATATAAAGCCTTCTCCAAGTATGGAGATGGTGTTGCTCCATTTCTCTCTCTTATTGAAGTAACCACTTTTTTTGTTTATTTCTCTCTCTATAATCTCTATCTCTCTCTCTAGTTTTTCTCTTGCAAATTCGTGTGTTTGTGTGTGAATTGATAAGCTAACAATTTCATTTTTCCAAGATCATCTCGGTCATTTGTTGGATAACACAATGATCCAAACACATAAAAATATTCAACATTCGGCTTTCTGCCACGTAATAGTTCATAAGGTGTTTTGTTATGTCGTGTATGAATGATTGGCCGATTTTGAGTAAAATAAGCGCTAGCCACTGCTTCATCCCAAAGAAATTCAGGTAATCGAGAAAAGATAAGCATCGTACGAGCAGCTTCAACAAGAGTTCGATTACGTCTTTCAACTACTCCATTTTGCTGAGGCGTTCGAGCAGTTAAAAATTGTTGCATGATGCCTAACTTTTCATAATGAGCTTTAAGAGTTGCATTTTTGAATTCAGTACCATTGTCTGTATGAATCTTGCAAACTTTGGCTTTATAATTCAGTTGAGCTTGAGCAATGAATTTCTTTATAATCTCTGGAGTTTCATCTTTCGACTAAAGAAAGTAAACCCATATATATCGAGAATAATCATCCACGATTACAAGAATGTACTTCTTTCCATTGATCGAAGCTACCCGCATTGGTCCGTATAAATCCATATGAAGTAATTCCAATTTAGAGTGATCACTTGGAACTAATTTGAGTGGATGAGAAGCTTTCTTGCTTTTTCCTCTTTCACAAGCAGAACAAAGGTGATCTTTTCCATATTTAAACTTTGGAAGACCATCAACCAAGTCAAGTCTGGTAAGATCGTTTATGGTGCCAAAATTAAGATGTGAGAGTCTGCGGTGCCATAACCATGACTTTGTCGAAGTTGCCTTAGACATTAGACAAACGGGTAAAGAAGCAGCCATGTCAGAAATGGAGATAGTATATAAATTTGATTCGCGACCGCCTGTAAGCAAATCATCTCCTTCCAGATTACGCACATAACATGTCTTAGAACGAAAAGCCACTTCTAAATCGCCATCACAAAATTGTCCAACGCTAAAGAGATTATGTCCAAGACCTTCAACATAATATACATGACAAATAGTGATATTGCCCTGTATATAATCACCATAGCCTGTGATTGCTGCAAAATTATCATTTCCAAAGCGAACGGTGCCCATGAATTTCTCAATGAAATTTTTCAGCAGTGATCGATCACCCGTCATATGCTTTGAACAACCACTATCAACAATCCACAGAACAATCTGAACTACCTGCAACACAAGAAGAAACAGAGGGAATGTCCAAAGCTAAAGAACAACAAAAACCGTGGAAATCAAGTTGGTAATGACAGGGCTCCAGCCAAAGTGTATGCGGTGGGACATGCAGGGACAAACCCAGACTCCAACATCATGACGGATACGTTCTTTCTAAACAACTGCTATGCTTCTATCTTATTCGATACTGGTGCCGATAGAAGTTTTGTATCTACTGCATTTAGCTCTCAAATTGATATCACACCAACTGCATTAGATCACTATTATGACGTTGAACTAGCCGACGGGAGAATAATTGGGTTGAACACTATCCTTAGGGGTTGTACATTAAATATCCTGAACCACCCATTCAACATAAATTTAATGCCCGTAGAACTTGGTAGTTTCGACGCTATAATTGGTATGGATTGGTTTGGCAAAGATAACCAAACAATCATGTTGTGGCCGAGAAGAACCGTTTGTATCCCCAGAGGAAAAGAAAACATTATTTTCACGGTGACGTAAGAAACCGTGATACGAGGGTGGGGCTAGGGGGGCCTTGGGGGGCTCGACTACACCTTATCTCGTACTCCAAAAACACAAGATACAGAGGCTAAAACGGATGTCCCAGTCTTTTTATGGCACATTGCACTACAAAGGAGGTTGAATACAAGTCGCAAAAAAAGCGACTTGAGGATGTACCAATAGTTTGAGATTTTCCTAAAGTATTTCCTGAGGACTTTCCGGGTCTTCCTCCGACTCGACAAGTGGAATTTTAAATCGTTTTGATACCTGGTGCTGCACCCGTAGCTCAGGCACCTTATCGATTGGCACCTTCTGAAATGAAAGAGTTGTCAGAGCAACTAAAAGAACTATCTGACAAAGGCTTTTTAAGACCTAGTTCCTCACCCTGTGGAGCTCCAGTCTTGTTTGTCAAGAAGAAGGACGGATCGTTTTGAATGTGCATTGATTATTGGGAATTGAATAAACTGACGGTGAAGAACCGTTATCCACTCCCAAGAATTGATGATTTATTTGATCAGCTTCAAGGGTCGAGTGTCTACTCGAAGATTGACCTACGGTTGGTTATCACCAACTAGGTTCAGAGAAGAAGACATTCCGGAAAAAAAAAAAAAAAAACAAAAAAAAAAAAAAAAAAAAAGACCGCTTATAAAACCTGTTTCGGCCAATATGAGACAGGTGATATTCGTTATGCCGTTTGGTTTGACAAACGCACCTGCCGTATTCATGGACCTTATGAATCGGGTGTGCAAACCATATTTAGATAAATTCGTAATTGTCTTCATTAACGATATTCTAATATATTCAAAGAATAAGCAAGAACACGAAGAGCACCTCAAGCTAATCTTAGAATTGCTTAAGAAAGAGGAGTTGTATGCCAAATTTTCCAAGTGTGAATTTTGGATTCCCAAAGTACAGTTCCTTGGTCACGTGATTGATAGTGAGGGCATTCACGTAGATCCCGCCAAGATCGAATCTATTAAAGATTAGGCATCTCCTAAGTCGCCAACGGAGATTCGTCAATTTTTATATCTTGCTGGGTATTATCGAAGATTCATTGAAGGGTTTTCGAAGATCTCCAAACCAATGACCAAGCTCACCCATAATAAGATCAAGTTTGAGTGGGGTGATAAACAAGAAGCAGCTTTTCAACTGTTGAAGCAGAAGTTGTGCAATGCACCAATCTTGGCCTTACCTGAAGGAAGCGAAGATTTTATCGCATACTGCGATGCTTCAAAGAAGGGTTTGGGCGCTGTGTTAATGCAAAGAGAAAAGGTGATTGCTTATGCATCACGCCAACTAAAGATTCATGAGAAGAACTATACGACTCATGATTTGGAACTTGGAGTAGTAGTGTTCGCTCTTTAACATTGAGGAGGCACTACCTGGGAATGGCAACCAAGTGCATGGTGTTCACTGATCATAAGAGTCTACAACACATTCTTAATCAGAAAGAGTTGAACATGAGGCAACGTCGTTGGTTAGAGTTGCTTAGGTGATTACGGGGGAGGGGGGGGGGGGGGGGGGGGGGGGGGGGGGGGGGGGGGGGGGGGGGGGGGGGGGGGGGGGGGGTGATTTGTGAGATTCCTTTATCAAACACGGGATAGGTAAACTGTTTGCTGATGCTCTAAGCAGGAAGGAGAGAGATCAACCATTAAGAGTTCGAGCCTAATTTATGACCTATTGCTTGGATCTTCTAAACAAACCTTGAATGCTCAGACTGCAAGCACGAAAACCAAGCACGAAAACCAGAGAACATCAAGAACGAAGATGTTGGAGGTATGTTGGTTGAAAATTCTAAAGATCCGAAGAAATTTAGAACAGAAAAGATGGAACCCCACGCAGATGGAACTCTATGCTTCAATGGCAGGAGTTGGTTACCATGCTATGGTGATTTGAGGAATGTGATCATGCACGAGTCCCACAAGTCAAAATACTCTATGCATCCAGGTTCTTATAAGATGTACCAAGACATGAAGAAGCTATATTGGTGGCCCAATATGAAGGCAAACATCGCCACCTATGTTAGAAAGTGTTTGACCTATGATAAGGTTAAGGCTGAACATCAAAGGCCATCAGGATTGTTGATACAACTTGATATACCTCAATGGAAGTGGGACAACATCACTATGGATTTTGTCATGAAGCTTCCTAAGTCGTCACAAGGTTACGACACCATTTGGGTGATTGTTGACCGACTCACTAAGTCTGCAATCTTTGTACCGATGAGAGAGACTGGTCCGATGGATAAACTTGCAAGAATGTACCTAAAGGAGGTGGTCACGAGGCATGAAATACCTCTCTCGATTATTTATGATCGCGACCCTAGGTTCGCATCAAATTTCTAGAGGTCACTTCAGAATGCTTTGGGTACTAGTCTGGATATGAATACTGCGTACCATCCACAAACAGACGGACAAAGCGAGAGGACTATTCAAACTCTCAAGGATATGTTGCGTGCTAGAGCAATCGACTTGGAAAGGGTTGGGTTAACTATTTGCCATTAGTCGAGTTCTCATATAACAATAGCTATCACGCTAGCATCAAGGCCGCACCATTTGAAGCACTTTACGGTCGAAAGTGTCGTTCACCCGTTTGTTGGGCCGAGGTTAGAGAAGTTCAACTCACTGGTCCAGAAATAGTGCAAGAAACAACTAAGAAGATCGTTCAAATCAAGCAGAGAATGCAAGCTGCTCGCGATCGACAAAAGAGTTACGCGGATTTAAAGCGTAAACCGATGGAATTTCAGGTTGGGGATAAAGTTATGCTTAAAGTTTCGCCTTGGAAAGGGGTCGTACATTTTGGCAAACGGGGGAAGTTGAACCCTAGGTATGTTGGACCTTTCAAGGTGTTAGAAAAGGTTGGAGAGGTTGCTTACAAGCTTGAGCTACCTGAAGAGCTAAGCAGGGTTCACAATACATTCCATGTATCCAACTTGAAAAAGTGCTATGCCGACGAACCATTAGCCGTTCCGTTGGATGGACTTCACTTTGACGACAAGCTTCAGTTTGTCGAGGAACCTATAGAGATCATGGACCATGAAGTTAAACGGTTGAAGCGAAGCCGCATTCCACTAGTCAAGGTTCGATGGAACTCTAGGAGAGGTCCTGAGTTCACATGGGAACGCGAAGATCAATTCAGGAAGAAATATCCACACCTCTTCACAAAGACCGCACCATCGTCAAGTGCCGCGTCTTAAGCCTTGAGGACAAGGCTCACTTAACTGGGGGAGACTATAACACCCCGTGTTTTAGGGTCATTGACTCTGTCAATAAATTTTTTTTTTTTTATTTTTTTTTTTTTATTTTTTTTTTTATTTATCTCACTATGTATTTTTAGTATTGTACGCGTTTGTTTTAAATCGTAATCGTTAAGTTAAATCGCGTAAGCTAAAACTGATCAATCAATGTAAACGGGCATCAAATAATTAAATGTTTACATCAAGCAAGGGTTAAGTAATTATTTTGAGGATAAGTATTAACATTGTTCAATTTATTTTTTATTGGGTTGCGTAAATTATTCGTTTTCGCGATAAAAGAACGTTTAGCATACACGGAACCACGTTAATATCCTACGATCAACAATGCTCATTTTTATTTTCAATGACCAAAGTTTATAAAATTTATCCATGGTTATATCATATGGGATGCCCCATATACAAGAAATAAGCAAGACACATATGAATTACAAGACTTACACTTTAATAAAAGAAACTACAAGTATACATTCACATCTTTTATTTTTACCAAGACATATGGCAAGTAAAATATCTAGTAGACACACTTCCACAAATTCATGGGATGATCTCAACTATTTGAGGACATAGAAACATATAAGGCATGTACATGGAAGAGTTAGTGAAGACTTATAAGCATGACTAGTGGTTTTGACCACTAGTCACACCTTTTTGCCCATAGCCGGCCATCCCCCTCCCTTTGAAAGTCTTTATGGTCTTTTTCACCACCTTTTTGACTAATCTATATCATATATACATGTATTCTAGTGAGAGATAGCATTCACTTCACATAACACTTAACAAAAAGTTCAACTTTTCCTCCCTTTCTCTCCTTATCAACCCACGACATCAAACACCCATTTTACTCAATCCATACCTTCATTTTCTAAGACCATGCAAGCATACACACATCATTCCTAAGATATACTAAGGTGTTTGCAATCCTTGGTTAACCATTTACAAGTATTGAAGCAAAGAAAGTAAGATTAGGGTTTTCAACCTAATCTAGGGTTTTCATCTCTTGCAAGCTTTGGTTTTTAATCTAAACAAGGGTTTAGATTATATTTCTCATCATCATACATCATAATAAGGTCAACTAAAACCCTTTATGTTCTTACATTTATCATTATATGCATATGTTAGTTCTTTATAGCAAAAATCACCATTAGGACTTTTAAACATGTAAAAAGAGTTTTTACTTGTGATCATCATTCTGTACACTTTTACATATGTTATGATGTTAATGATATCATGTTAAAATAGATGTAAAAGTATTGTACCATGTTGATTTAGTGTAAAAATGAATATATACAAATTAGGGTTTTCAAGGTTACTTAATATGTTACAAGTAAAAGTATTGCAAATGACTTGTTAACCTTGTTCATGGACTTTTGTTTATGTTATATGAATACTAAAATAAGGTTATAATGGAAGTATAACTCTTGTACACACTTGGTTAATGTATAAAAAGTTCATATGTAAACTTGTTAAATTAGGGTTTCTTTAATAAGTTATGGTTTATAAGTGTTATTATGGACTTGTTAACTTGGACATTTGGACAATATGTGGACTAATGGACATATTTATATGTAAGACATATAATATACTTGGTATAAAATACTTGTGGTAATTTACAAAAGTAAAAAGTACATAAAACAAGCTTTATATAAAAGTATACATATTAAACATAAAGGGGCTGTTTGGATTTCGAATTTCTAACAGTGGGTTTGACATTTTATAAAAATAATACGTCTCATGACGATTCCAAAAAGGTAAGAAACTCGAAAAACGGATTAATAACGAAGAAGTTACGATAAAAACACGATTTACGTTAATACCGGTTTATAAAATAAACTTTATAAAATCAAGTTATAAAATACTTCTAAAATAGAAAGTTTAGTGTTTTCACAGATTGTACATATTTTTAGGATTCCAAAATGATAAGAATCGTAATATTTCAATTAATAACGAAAGAGTTATGAATTACGCGAGTTTACGACAATAAATACTTTTATAAAAGTTACTAGTCATGACAGAAACATATATTTTTGTAAACCTCATAAATATCATAAATAAATAGAACTTTCAATTACGAGGGTCTGTGCTCGAAAGAATCGCTAAAAACGGAGCTATAACGAATAAAATACGACGTTTAGGGTTTTATGTAACTAAATACTTTAAAACTAACTCTATAACTGATGCGAACAGTAAAAGTACTGTTCATCAGGGGACTAAAAATATGAAAATGTCAAATTATGATAACTCGTCCTAATACGAAAGCGTGGGCATAAGAAACGTCAAAATCGGGCTTAAAACGCGAAAGTTACGCCTGTTTTACTACAACGGAAATTATAAACGTTTTAACTTATTAAACACAAATGTTTACCAAAACCATTAGATGGGCGATTAGTATATAGAATGATATATGTAGTTAGTTACCACATGTGAGTAGTACTTATACGACTAAATTAATTGGTTGCTTCTGACGATATGCGTGTCGCATTCATTTGTGATACAATTGATTTCGCTTCACTCAGGTGAGTTCATAGCCCCACGTTTTTACATGCTTTTTGTTTTATAAGTTTTTGGGGTGAGAAACATGCAATGTTTTACAAACTGGACACAAGTGGATACTTTTTATTTTATGATTACGTGTTGCTAAGTAGCGATAACCCAAATTGAGCACATTATCATGAACTGTCAATTGCTGAGTGTGAGCGCGAATGTTATGAATAAATCTATTGGGATTGACATCCCCGTTCGGGTGATTAGCTATCACTGGGCAAACGAACGTATACTATGTCGAACATAGGATGTTGCGGGTTAGGACATCACCACGGGCAATGTAGGCCATTATTATGGTATTCATTTATGTTGAGCTTCAGTGTCATGAGCTTAGGGCAACGTAATTACAATTTTATAATGTTTGCATCTGTTGCATTATCACACACTTGGGAAATCTTGTAGTCCCACAATATACGATTTATCAAACCTATGAATTCACCAACATTATTGTTGACGTTTTAAAGCAATGTTTTTCAGGGGATCAGTAAGCACGGGGTGCAAGGGATACATTGGTGGTTTTGATTTGGATAACATGCATTAAAGATTTTGTCGCATTACATCTTGTATAACTGTTATGGGCTAGAAATCTTTGTATTTTGAACAAGTGGACAAGTGAAGCTTCAGCTTATGTAACAAATACATTGTTAAATCCAATGTATCAGTTTTAGATGACTTTTTAGTCGTTCTATATACATCTTGTGTTATTGATCTATGAAGTAACACGCCCTGGACCCTTATTTCGCTGCGACCCAATTTGGGGGTGTTACAAATAAGCCAAAAAAAATCCGGACGTGAGCTTATATAGTCGAATAAGCCACAAAAATTTTGATTTTGAGCTTATTAAACCACAAAACAAACACAATCTACCCAAGGCTCTTGATACCAAATGTAAGATCTAAGAAATCACTTTACTTCATAATTAGAACAAGAAATTAAGATTGGGAGATGAGAAGAAATGTAGAGAGAGAAAGTAGAGAGAGAGAGTAGAGAGAATGGGAGAGTTTACTTGCAAAATGAAAGAATACAAATGACCAACCCCACTCTCCATCCATGGAGAGTGGTATTTATACCTAGACTAAAAGGCTTACTTTCCTTTAGTATTTTTACGGGTCGGGCTCGGATTTACTTGGACTTTCGCCCGATATACGTGACCGTTAGCTTACATTTAAGAGCCCGTTTACCCATCTAGCGTATTACAACTTATATTAATTAATGACCGAGACCTAATATAATTAATGAACGAACTTTCATTGTTCGACTCAATATTTTGAGGCTAACAAAACGAAACACTAAATTATAAAATATTATTTTATAACTCCCGACTAATAGACAATGTAATGACTTTTATAAAAACTTTTAAAAAGGTCATATATCTAATTCGAAACTTTAAAAGGTGTGTTTACTTTTATACAAGAACTCTTTATTAATTTAATTGGTGAGTTATGAACACGTGTCGAATTAGGTTGTTATAGTTATTTTCTCACGTCTCTTATATAATAGTTTTCTTATATATAATACATGTCATGTATACACTTCGAATTATTCTTTTGGTTGTTTAACTTTGTTATATAATTCATGCTATGAATTATATACTTGTTCATTTTTCATATGTAATATATATGGAATATATTATATACTTTGTGTTTACTTTTCGATTTATTTTATTTACCCAAGCATCAAACTATTACAACTTTAAATCTAAATCTTTTATCAATGTGTCGCGTTGATGTAATCACCCATCGGAAAACCCAAATATATTATCATAGGCTAGTGGATCATAGCCGTTAGAATAAACCGCAACTCCTTGGTCGAACCGTTCCGATTTTCATTTGTGTTGTGCTTAATATGTGCATTTCTGCCAATTGTTCCACATCATCGAGGTGAGTTTATAGCCTCATGTTTTACTTGTTCTACATATATTTTTGGGGTAAGAACATGTTTGTTTACAAATGCATTTACATGGTTGATTACAAATTGGTTTACATACTTATTTATATATCTCATGATGAGATCAATACTTGGTTCAATTTTTGGACGTAAACACATACTTGACTTTTACTCGAATGATTATAGATTAGCTTAGGTTGCATGAACTGTAAATCACTTAGAGGGTGAGCGCGAATGTTATAAAATAGATCTACTTTGGATTGATAATCCCCATTCGGGTGACTAGCTATCACCGGTACGAACGTTATACCATGTCGGAACATGATTGGATTGGTGTCTACTGGGCTAACAATTACATACACATGAACTCTTACTGTGCCTTGAATAAAGTGGCATACATATAAGTCTACGTCGCAGTTTCATGAACTTAGAGTAATCGTAATCACTCATTGGGCAATACATACTTGAAACATGTCTTGATGGTTTTAATTATCATGCATACTTTGAAAAATTGCGGTCCAACTTTCATACATACAATTTTGTGACTATTATAAGGTTTGAAATGGTCATACACACTTTGCAAATCTTTGGTGCAACATTTATACTTAAATAAACCTATGAACTCGCCAACTTTATGTTGACACTTTTAAGCATGTTTTTCTCAGGTGAATTAGATGCTTGGCTTACTTGATGTGCATTGGAGTCTAAATTGACAAGATTTCATTCATGGATTTCTACTTACATACAAATGATCAAATCTCGTTGTATTACTTTCAAGCTTTTCATTATGATGCAATTATGAGACAAATGTTATATTAATTTCAAGAAAATCAACAAGATTACTTTTCAAACGACACATTTAGAGGTCGTTCTCTTGTATCTTGTGCTGTTGTATTATGAAGTAATGCCCCCAGACATTATTCCGCTACGACACATTTTTGGGGGTGTTACAGCTATGGCATTATTAAGGTTCACAATTGCTTTAAGATATCTACATATCAACAATCAAATGAGGACCTCGTCTAATCCTTAGAACCAGGACACTATTTAAGAGGGAAAGGTCGATATGGGTAAAGCATTGGATGTTAGTTCAGTTGTTACATAAAGTAGTGGGACATAATCAAAAAAGCAAGATACAAGTAGTAGACCCGGGAATGATACAGATGCTCTTGATGTAGTTGTCAGACTCATATCTAATGAAGAGCCAAGGACTGAGGTACAATTGACTGCTGAACATAATGTACTTGCTAATGGACAACAACATGCTGAGCAACCCGAATTAAATAATGAAGGAAGGGTTGACCAGGATGCTGAACAATGTCAAGATAAAATTCATTTGCTTGATCCATCACTGATAACAAGTCAACTGAATTTTTAAACCAAACTCTCGAGTCTAAAAATATTTCTCTTAAAAAGACTGTTGCTCAATTTCAAAAAGATTTTTCAAGAATGGAAGCACATGTGTTAATCTGGAACCTAAATATCAAAATCAAGCTTTAAAATTCGGGCAACATGGTCAAACTTTGAATGAAACAAGTAATAAATCCAAGATTAAAAAGGAAATGAAGGTACTTGAAACAATCAACATCGAATTAGAACATAGTGTGGTTAAATTACTTGCAGAGAATGTGAAGTTACATAAGAAAAATGAGCATTTGAAACAGACTTACAAAGATCTTTATGACTCTATCAAAAAGACACGAGTTCAGACTAAAGACCATAATGACTCACTGATTGCTCAAATAAACAATAAGACTATTGAAAATGCTGATTTAAAAGCTCAGATTCAGGAAAATGTTTTTGCTAATGCAGCATTAAAAAACGAATTAAGAAAGTTAAAAGGAAATAGCGTGGATACTAAGTTTGCAAAACCATCAATCTTGGGGAAATCGGTTTTACAACTACTCAGAAACCAAACAGTTGTTAGACAACTAAATGCGTTTAAATCTAAACGACCAAAATATTCAAAACCACGGTTTGCCTCTCAAGTTGATGTGAAACACGATTTGCCAAAACCAGTGACTCCTCATTATTTGCCTAAAGTTAGAGAATTTCTATTTGCAAAACCTCATCATATGATTGCACGTGGCTCATCTAGGAATACTTCTGAAGAATCATTTGGTTCAAATGACATGGCTCATAATTACTATCTAGAGGAAACTAAGAAAGAAACACAAGGCAAAAATAGAAATCTTAAACCTAGGGAAATGCCTTCTACTAGAACACACCACACTCCTAATGCTTGTACACCAAAACCTAGGAGCAATAATCAAACGTCTAGGAATTGGCTTGTATCTAAGAGTAGTAATGTAACATTAAAAGTTGTGCAAAAAGCAAATAACTCTAGAAATATTAGTTCATTTTTAGACTCCAAACACTTTGTTTGTTTGACTTGTCAGAAATTTATCTTTAATGCAAATCATGATACCTGTGTAACAAAATTCCTGAAAGAGGTGAATTCTTATGTTAAGGTTCAATCCCCTAAGACTAGAAATAGTAACAAACCCGTAGAACAGTAAAGTCATACTCAAACACATGTACGACAGATCTTTACAGTACATAATTTCTCCCAATAAGTCTTCCATTGTGCATGAGAAACCGTCTCCTAGATCTTGTCTTAGGTGGAAACCCACAAGTAGAATTTTCAAGACTGTTGGTCTTAGGTGGATACTACTGGAAAGTTATTTGCCTTCAACACAACCAAGGTTGATAGTGACCCCCAAAAGGTTTATATGAATATATCACTAACCCATATGAATACGAACAAACTCTTAATGTCAATGCAGGTACTCCTAACTTAAGTGCATGTACCTCTTTCAATCCTAAAAAGGAAAGACTCAGAGTTTGGTTGCTTAAAAGACTGATATCTCAAAAACTAGGGGTTCAAAGAATTCAAATCTAATGAAAAAGAACGATGGCGTCTGTAGACAACACTTTAGGCCCCACTCCTTAAAGAAAAGAAAGGTGTATGCTTCAGTTCACTTTATCTTCAAAAGAAGAGAAATCTTTTTGTTTTTGACCATTCTCATCAACAAATTTCATAGCTTGTATCTTGTATGGTCATCAAGTGAATTAAAATGCAAGTACTTTATCAACAATACAAGATCTTTATCAACAATACAAGATACACAGTCTCTAGTTATTTCTAAAGGTTTTGTAGAACAATTACAACCAGCACACTTTGTTGATGATCCCTTTCTTGATATTCTCACTTCTGAAGAAATCTTCTTGATATTCACACAGTCTTTTTGACTTCATAGCTTGTATCATGTATTGTTGATAAAGTACTTGCATTTTAATTCACATAAAGATAAAGTCATCAAGTGGATCAACGTACATTAGCTTGTATTTTAATTCACTTGTTCAATCAAAAATGGCAATCACATATGCAATTTTTGAAGGGGAGAATAGTGAATAAAATGTGATCAATACGGTTTAACTTGGTCTCTCAATGTGTATCAAATGGTCAATTGGCTTTTGAATAATTCGATTCAGGACTCGAGCTTCAACTTATGACTCCTAGAATAATAAGTTCATGACTCGTGTAGAATCCTCCTTCTACAACACCTTATGTTCACTAACTAAGAATGATTAGGATTTGTTGTTCCAACCAATGTTCGATGAGTACTTTAATCCTTTACCAAGTGTTGTTTCTCTAGTTCTTGTTGCCGCTGCTCCAAGACCTGCTGATCCAACTGGTTTACCTTCATCACTCCCATTGATCAATCACTCTCTCCAAGTACTTTATCAACATTACAAGATACATAGTCTCTAGTTATTTTTGAAGGTGTTGCAAAATAATTACAACCAACATACTTAATTGATGACCCCTTTCTTGATATTCTCACTTCTGAACCAAGTTCTCAAGAATCATCATCAAATGTGCAACCAAACAACCTACCTTTTGAACACCTCAGCAAATGGACAAAGATTCATCCTTTATAAAATGTGATTGGCAATCCTTCTAGACCTGTCTCTACCCAAAAACAGCTACAAACCAATGTTATCTAGTGTTTCTTTGATGCTTTCCTCACCTCCGTTGAACCAAAGAACTTTAAAGAAGCATTATTGTAATCTTTATGGATTAATGCAATGCAAGAAGAAATTTACGAGTTTGAACGACTGGATGTTTGGGAACTTGTACCTTGTCCAGACTTAGCAATGATAATCAAATTGAAGTGGATTTTCAAAGTTAAGCAAGATGAATTTGGAGGGGTACTAAAAATAAGGCAAGGTTCGTAGCTAAGGAATATCGTCAAGAAGAGGGAATTGATTTCAGAGAGTCATTCTCACCGGTTGCTAGAATTGAGGCCATTAGTATCTTCGTTGTAAATGCTGCCAATAAGAACATGACTATTGTAACATCCGAGAATTTTCGGATTTTTAGATAATTATTTTACCCTTTGACTTTTAGGTCTGACTTGACTTATAAGAACGATCATCTAAATCACGTTTTCATGACTCGGACTCTAAAGCAATTTGATGTGGAATGACATTCCTGACAACTTTTTAGTTTTGCCCGAGACCTGGAAACGAGCCGAAAAGGGTTAAAACAGCACCGCAAACATTTAACGAACAACATACAACGCGGACACACAAAAACAATTAAATTTGTTTTTAATTATCAGTATTTATTTAATAAAAATATTAAATAAATTATTCATCATTTTAATGAAAAGCGTTGTGATAACGCAAATGCTCGAGCTTAAATCCATTCTATTTCAGACAATGTGTAACCAGTTCACAAAATAAATAACAAATATTTTATTAAATGTTATAAAATATTTATGAAATATTATCAAATAAATACTCGTTTTTATCGGAAAAATGATTTGAAAAACAATGGCGCAAGTTTCGTGCGTTGAATCATCCGTTAAGCCGCTCAAATGAGTCCCGAACCAATATATTATAAAAGTTTCCCAAAACTTTCACATTTGGTCCCTGTGAACTATTTACATAACTAACCTTAATCTATTAAACAATTATCATTTTTTCTAAAACTTTTATTATAAATATAAAAGTTTATATCATTTTCATTTCTTACAAAATTAGAACACACACAATTTATAACACTCTCTCTCCCCCTCCATTATTTCCGGCGACCTTCCCACCACCGCCGCCACCATCTCCGGCCGCCGGAATAATTTTCCGGCGAGTTTTCCGACCAACACCAAAGATGCTCCTCATGAGCGGATCTACTCGATCCCCTATAACACTTGCCACCACGCGCCGCTCACCCTTCCGACTGCCTCCCCACATCCACCATAACACCACCATCTCATCCGCACCACAACGAGGGTGCGCTTGTTGTTATTATTTTCTTTTTTTAAATCAGAATAATGGGCGTTTGGGTTTAGTTATGACTCGGGGTGTTTGGTTCGATGTTGTCAGCCGAGAGGGACGGCAGCCGCCACATGTAGGATGCGTTGGTTTAGGGTTAACGACCCATGGGTGGGTGACAGCCGAGTATAGCACCGCAAGGGTGCGGTTGTTTGTCGACAGCCACCCAAAATGTTGTTGTTTGGTCGGTTAAATACCACTCACACTGCCGCGGGTGCGGGTTGACAGCTGTGGGACTGTTCAGCCGGGTAAAACCCGGTGAGTGGTGCGTCGGGTTGGGGCTAAATAGCTGCGGGAGGGGCTTCTGGTTGTTAATATCACTGATGAGAGCGATTGGGGTCTAAATAAAAAGTATAGGGGCTACTATCGTTTGGTTTGTGGAACCACCACACCCGGGTGCGCTGGTTCGGGGCAAGCCACCACCCAAGGTGGGTTTTGGGTGGCAGCCACCCAACAAGGCGTGTTTTGGTTCGGTTATAAAAACCAACCAGGGTGGCGTTTGGATTTGTTAGTCGAAAAAGGTGCGATTTTGGTGCGCGTCAGCCGCACCAAAAACAGCCAACCAAGGGTGAGTTTGGTTGTGTTGCAAACAAAAGAAGCCGGAGCACGGGTTTTGGCTGTCATTAAAGCCGAAGGGTTGTTGAGGTGTTTTGGCTCGGACAGCCGGCAAAGGGTTGTCCTGGGTCGTGGTTAAGGTTAAAACAACCACTAGGAGCCGATTTTGTTTTGTATTGGCTGTCGAACACTAGCCGGGGTTGACGGGCTAGGCTGCGGGGAACAGCCGGACAAGGTTTGTTTGGTTTGTTTTTATAACCGCACAAGGGTGCGTTTGGCTGTTCATAACAGCCGTAGGGTGCGTTTGGTGTGTGTTGACACCGAAAAAGGGGGTGCGTTAGAATTAAAATGTATTAAATTTTATTTCATTAAATTATATCTTGATTAAATGTGATAAAAATCCGGTATAACTTTGCGCGGTCGTAGTAAAAACATTGAATAACTATTAAAACAAGATTTATATAAAGTTTAAGCGGTAATAACATATTTGAGACGAGAAATTGACTAAAAATGGACTTTAGTGCCTTAATATAACGAGTAAATTTAAATCAGAAATCGGAACATGAAGATTATGGGCTCAGACTTGATAAGTTAGACTTTGGTTTACCAAAGATAACAAATAAAAATTTTAACGGACGTTTAGGTATAAAACGGGACTTCTACTCTCAATAACGAAGAAACAGGATCGAAATCGAATATACACTTTAATAGAAAAAATATGTATTTTTAATAAATAAAATAAAAATGGCATATCAATTTAATTAAACGTTCTAGAGACGCACTTTTCGAGTCCTTTCAGCCTTCCGCGAAACACAAATAGTTCGTTAATGACATTTTACATTGGCCGCGAGGATTATCAGGGCTTTAAAAGTTAGATATAGCGGTCAAAAACAAAAGGTGTCGGTTAATATATTATATCAATTAATTATTTAAGATCATTACTCGATCTAAAAACAGGAAGGTCTAAAAATAGTACATTCATAATATAGAGATAAGTTATATTGGATCGAAATATGTAAATATACAGAAAAATATACAAGGTTAAGGTTATTAAAGACGCCAAGTGGATTTCCTCATCACATTGTATATATGACTGCATACATATAAAATATGTATGATTTCGTGGTACGATGTACGCATCGTTGTCGATTGATTATGAGATCTTATAATCAAACGACATAATTATAGGACGTGGTCCCGAGATTCGTTGCAGATTCAGGTGATTTACATTGGATTAATTGATCGTGTCTTTAAATCAATGTGAGTTTCCATAGCCCTCGCTTTCAATCTTTTGAATTTTTTAAAACCCTCGAGGGGGATACATGCTGTCTACAAATTCTGATACTACTCAGTTATCTTATAAACAATGTGATAGCTTTTAAGATTTTGATCAAGGTGAGTTTATAGCCCCATGTTTACAGTTTTACAATAAATTTTTTGGGGTGAGAACATGCTTTTACCAAATCATTTACATGTTTGATTACACTTGGATTACCATACTTATTTGCATAGCTCGCTATGAGAATACATTATTTTGACTCCTTCATTTTTTTTTGGTCACAAATTCCTACTTATACATTTGAAATGATTTTCGGATTAGCATTCGGCTGATTTGAACTGATAACAAAAAAATTACTGCCGACGAATCGTAATAATAGTGTTCTTGGAGAGGGACAACTGGTACCTGGGAGTACATATTTTTACATTTACTTGGACTATACTAGCCAACGGGTTGTTCATTGAAGGTACAGCCGTAAACGGGAGTATAATATACGCATTATTTGTATCACTACCCAAATTAGGGTACATACAAGTCTACGTCACAGCGTCATGAACTGTAAATCACTTGGAGGGTGAGCGCGAATGTTATGAAATAGATCTATTTCGGTGGTTGGACCCTGTTCGGCGTGATTAGTAGCGATCACCGGGAACGAACATTACTGCTTGATGTCCACGTGAATGATATAAAATATATCTATATCGGGATTGACAACCCCCTTTCTGTTGACTACTATCACTGGAACGAAACGTTATATACAGGTCGGATTATATCGTGGGACTATCGGCCTCCCCAAACAAATACATACATGGAACAATTGTTCATAAAAATGTGTCATGCATTCTTTATAAAAATCTTTGGGATAAGATTGGTACTTTTGGTGACATAAAATGTGTCGTGCATCCTTAATAAATCTTTGGGATATTTTACATTGTACTGTGAAGATACACAGTGGATAAATACATTCATATTTAAAACTAATTATGAACTCACCAAACCATTAAAGTTGACAACTTTTAAGCATGTTATTTTCACAGTGAAATAGATTGCATGACTATTTGTGAGCATTTGGATCTTTACATTCAAGCTTTTCATTGTGATGCAAATTATGGGACAAATGTTATATTAAATTCAGATTTTGATTAAATCAACAATGTTATTTCTCAAACGACATTTAGAGGTCGTTCTCTTGTATCTATTGTTGTGTATTACGAAGTAACACCCCAAAGTGGTATTCCGCTGCGTTGTTGCAAATTTTGGGGGTGTTACAGATTGGTATCAGAGCACTGGTTATAGAGAACTAGGTTGCATATTTTACCCTAAACTATAACCCTTTTTCACAAATATTGCATCACATCAAACATTTACAAAGTGGCATACATGCTACTTTCTTATTTCTTACATTACTGCCTGCATAAAGGGCTTACGTGACATACATAGATTTAATAATATAATGCTAGTCTTTCCCTTGGCGTATATCGTACGCTTATTTATATAATGAAGTTATATATAAATACCTAGAATATTTTTAAGACATTGGTGGGTTTGCACAATGTCCATTCTACTCGTCAGACATTGAGGGGGTTTGCCAATGGTCTCATTATACCTCGAGACATTGTAAGTTAAAACACTGTCCCCTCAATTATAACTCAGACGTTTTGTGCGTTATAAATGTCTCATTTTACTTCTTAGACATTGTGAGTTGCACAATGGGTCTCATTCGTTCCCATACATTGTAGGTTAAACCCCCAAAATTGGTCTCTAAAATAGTATTTTCTTTATAACTATATAATATCGTATTACCGAGGCAACATAATTTTAGTTTACAAGGCATTAATGTATGAATCTAAGTATTACAAGTCTTGTATAGGCGGGAACTTCTGTAATATGAGGTATTGATATGATAATTGCTATATTAACAAAGCCCGTCACAGTTCTAGTTTACACGGGATGGTGGTATGAATCTAAGTATTGCATGTCTGTATAGGCGGGAACTGTAATAGGAAGATTGATATGGGTATCAATATACTGATTTGTTTTATATAGATCTTTACCTTATAGTTTACTCTAGCACCCGATGTACTCATTAATTATTTTGAACTCTATGTTGAATCGTCGCCTGGCAGTTTTTACTCCCCAGCTTCTCACAAAGACGAGTTTAAATCACTCGTCATACTCATTAGAGCACATGCAATGTCATGTCAACCACCTTGAAAGGTTATGAAGCACAGCGTATTGCATCGGGAATTTTTAAGTACGATGAGTATATAAATTATTATTTGAAAGGATTATGTGACAGCCACTTCAGTTAAATAAATACATATAAATCTACACCGTTCCATCAGTTTACATTTCTACTTACATAAACTTTGGACGCTTCTTTATGTAAATAAGAAAAATAAATGAGGTGGAGCTTAATTTATCCGATATTGACCCGAGTATAACCGTGAAATCGATAATCACCAGAATCCGTAAAAATGGTCCTAGAGACACAATCGTGTCTTACAACACAGCAAAAACTTAAAAGCCTCACATGGAGCTACCTTATCTCATTCGTAATTTATTACTTTTGTCATTGCAAGTCCTGAAAATCACGAACTGTTTGTGAGCTAACAGACGATACAATATCCCGACACCATTTGTGTTATAGTATAAGACATGAATGGTCCGCATTCTCAGATGGGCCCCTGGACGGTCCCGACTGATACAACTTTTATCCAATATTTATTCAACTCCCCTTGAAACGAGATAAACACTATCAGCGAAACAATATTTGTATCTATTCATTACGGGCCACTCGAAAGTAAAAACGAATCTCGATACATCCTATACTGCCAAGAACTGGTAAGATAGCATTGCTAGAGTGAGAGTAGCACTGGTTTGGTGGTGACCTTCGGGAAGTCGCTAACAAGGACACAAAGCAAAGCGGTGAGCATGCGGGAAAAGTCAGACAATAAGTGGTTCTGAGTAATCGCGAGATGTTCGTAGTAAGGCGATACCATGTTGATAAAATCAATCATAAGCCCCCGCGCCACCCAAAACATGTAACGATATTTTTCTAAAATATCTACCATGATGGATTAGTTTCCTTGGTCAACTTAGCCAAACTTTTGGTATGTATAGAAGTGTCGAAACAGCTGATATTGCTGAATTAAAGTTCTCGACGCCATGGTTCCAAATAGGCTTAGTAAATCTTAAGTCATGTTCTATCACAACTAACGGTAAACGACAAATATAATCCTCGGGAACGAGATTTCTTTAAGGGGTAAGGTTCCTGAACATCCGAGAATTTTCGGATTTTTAGATAACTATTTTATACCCTTTGACTTTTAGGGTCTGACTTGACTTATAAGAACGATCATCTAAATCACGTATTCACGACTCGGTCTCTAAAGCAATTTGATGTAAAACGACATTCCTGACAACTTTTTAGTTTTGCCCGAGACCTGGAAACGAGCCGAAAAGGGCTAAAAACAACACCGGCAAAACATTTAAACTAACAACATACAACGCTGACCACACAAAAAAAACAATTAAATTTGTTTTTATTATTCGAGTATTTATTTAATAAAAACTATAAATAAATTATTCATCATTTTAATGAAAAGCGTTGTGATAACGCAAATGCTCGAGCTTAAATCCATTCTATTTCAGACAATGCGTAACCGGTTCACAAAATAAATAACAGATATTTTATTAAATGTTATAAAATATTTATGAAATATTATCATGTAAATACTCATTTTTATCGGGAAAAATGGTATTTAAAAACAATGCGCAAGTTTTCTGGCTTTAATCATCCGTTAAGAAGCCGCTCAAAATGATTCTCGACCAATATAATTATAAAAGTTCCCAAATTTCAACATTTGGTCCCTGTGAACTATTTACATAACTAACCTTAATCTATTAAACAATTATCATTTTTTTAAAATCTTTTATTATAAATATAAAAGTTTATATCATTTTCATTTCTTACAAAATTAGAACACACACAATTTATAACACTCTCTCTCCCCCTCCATTATTTCCGGCGACCTTCCCACTCACCCCGCCGCCACCACTCCCCGCCTGCCGAATAAATCTTTCCGTCAGTTTTTCGGCCACACCAAAGATCGCCTCATGAGCGGATCTACTCGATCCCCTATAACACTTGCCACCACGCGCCGCTCACCCTTCCGACTGCCTCCCCACATCCACCATAACACCACCATGCTCCAAAATTCCCGCCCAAAACCACAACGAGGGTGCCATGTTGTTATTATATATTCTTTTAAACAGAAAAATGTGCGATTGTGTTAGATTATGACTCGGTGTGTTTAGTTCGATGTATGTCTATCCAAGAGTGACGTCAGCCGACCACATGTAGGATGGCTTGGTTTAGGGTTAACGACCCATGGGAGGGGTGACAGTCGAGAAATAGCACCCTGCCAAGGGGTGCTTATTTGTAGATTGTCGACATTAGCCACCCAAAATTGGAGATATTTTGGTGCCGTTACAATACCACTGCCGCGCGGGTCGGGTTGACATCTTGGGTCGTGATATACATCGCGGGTTAAAAAACCCGGATGATGTGGCGTCGGGTTGTGGCTTTCTTCGGTGAGGGCGTCGGGTTGTTAATATCACTAGGGTGCGTTTGGGGTTTATAAAAAGTATAAGGGCTGCGTTTGGTTTGTGGTAACACCACACCGGGTGCGTTGGGTTCGGGGCAGCCACCACCCTAAGGTGGGTTTTGGGATTGAGTCAGCCACCCAACAAGGGCGGTTTAAGGTTCGGCTATAAAAACCAACAAAGGGTGCGTTTTTGGAATTTGTTTAGTCAATAAAGGGTGCGTTTTGGTTGCGGGTCAGCCGCACCAAAACAGCCAACAAGGGTGTGTTTGGGTTGTGTTGCAACAAAAGAAGCCGGACAGCCGGGTTTGGCTGTCATTAGACAGCCGAAGGGTTTTAGCTTGATTTTGGGCCCGGACAGCCAGGGGCAAGGTTGTCGGGTCAGGTTAAAGGTAACAACCACTAGGGCGCTTTTGTTTGAATTGTCTTGTCAGAAACAGCCGGGGTTGACGGGCTAGGCTTGGCGGGGACACCGTGGAAACAAGGTGTTTGATTGTTTTGTTTTTATAACCGGCACAATAGGTGCGTTTTGGCTGTTCATAACAGCCGTAGGGTGCGTTTGGGTGTGGTGACACCGAAAAAGGGTGCGTTTAGTTTAAAAGTATTAAATTATTTCATTATATTATAAATTGATTATATGTGATAAAATCCGGTATAACTTGCGCGGTCTAGTAAAACATGAATAAATATTAAAACGAGATTTATATAAAGTTATAAGCGGTATTAGACATATTTGAGACGAGAATTGGACTAAAAATGGACTTTAGTGCCTTTATATAACGAGTAATTTAAATCAGAAAATCGTGTGAACATGAATTCCGGAGATTCGATGACTTAGAAAGTTAGACATTGGTTTACAAAAGAATAAAAACAAAATAATATTTTTTACGGACGTTTTGATATAAAACGGGACTTCTAACTCTCAATAACGAAGAAACTGGATCGAAATCGGAATATACACTTTAGTAGAAAAATAGGTTATTTTTAATAAATATTAAAAATGGCATATCTATTAATTAAACGATTCGAGCACTTTCGAGTCCGTTTCAGCCTTCCGGCGAAACACGAAAGTTGTTCGTAATGACATTTTACTTTGCCGCGAGGATTATCAGCTTTAAAAGTTAAGATATAGCGGTCAAGAACTAAGGTCGGTTATATAATATATGTCAATTAATTATTTAAGAATCATTACTCGTTGTCTAAAAACGGAAGTCTAAAAATATAACTTCTTTAAATATTAGAGATAAGTTAAATTGTACGGAAAAAATATATATACATAAAATATAACTATGTGGTTAAGGTTAAAGACCGCGCAAGTGGATATCTCATCACATGTATTAATATGACTGCATACATATAAAAATATATATATTTTCGGGTAACGATTTACGCATCGTTGGTCGTATTGATATGTGTTTATAACAAACACAAGAATTATAGGTCATGGTCGAGATCGTTGGCGAACAGTGGATGTTAATTGGATAATTTGAACGTGGTCTTAAAATGCAGATGTGAGTTCATAGCCTACTGCTTTTCAATCTTTTGAATGTTTTATAAACCCGCAGGGGGATACATGCTTGTCTACTCCCAACAAATTGCATAAACTTACTCATGACCACTCAGGCTTGAAGTAAACTAAAGGGTAAGTAAAATAAATTAAGGAGATTATCATAAAACAAAGTATTGTTTTAATGGATTTTGAGTCAAGGTGAAGTTTATAGTCCCCATGTTTTACTATTTACATATATTTTGGGTGAGAAATCATGTTTACAAATGCATTTACATGTTTATTACAAATATGTTTAACAATACTTATTTGCATAGCTCTGCTATGGTATACATTAAATGACTTCATTTTTGGTCACAAATGCATACTTTAAATTTAGAAATGAATTCGGTTAGCTCGGCTGAATTGAAACTTATAATAATAAAATTACAGCCCCGGGTGATCTTGGAAGGGGACACAGGTAACGGGGAGAACAAATTTTAGACATACTCTAACTGCCCGGGTGTTCTATGATGGGACACGTTAACGGGAGTATATAAACGCATTATTTAATTCCTGCCCAAATTGGGTACAATACAAATCTACTCACAGCGGTCATGAACTGTAAATCCTTGATGGTGAGCGCGAATGTTATGAAATAGATCTAATCGGGTGTGGATCCCTGTTCGGTGATTAGCGATCGCCGTGAACAGAACATATATCGTATGTCCACTGTGAATTATTCTAAAAAAAGAATCTATTTTGGATTGACAACCCCCGTTGGGTTACTAGCTATCACAGGGAACGAAAAAACCCCCCCGCCCCCCCTTATAACATGTCGATTATATCGATGGGACTATCGGTCCTACCCAACAAATACATACAATGGAACATTTTGTTCAAAAAATGTTTATGCATTCTTTATAAATCTTGGGATAAGATTGGTACTTTTTGTAGACATAAAATGTGGTCAAGGCATTCTGTATAAAAGACAATAGGTATTATTACGATGTTACTAAGTGAATGATTAACAGTAATAAATACATTTCATATTAAACTAATTATGAACTCACCAACTTTAAAAGTTGACATTTTAAGCATGTTTTTCCTCCATGAAATTAGATGCCTTTGACCTATTTGATGTGCATCTGGAGTCTTTACATTTCAAAGCTTTTCATTGTGATGCAAATTAAATGGGACAAATGTTATATTAAATTCAGATTTTGATTAAATCAACAATGTTATTTCTCAAACGACATTTAGAGGTCGTTCTCTTGTATCTATTGCTGTGTATTACGAAGTAACACCCCAAAGTGGTATTCCGCTGCGTTGTTGTAAATTTTGGGGGTGTTACAACTATCTACCAAATGGATGTCAAGAAGGCCTTTTTAAACGGCGAGCTTCGCGAAAAGGTTTATGTAAGTCAACCAGAGGACTTTGTAGATCAAGACAATCCTACCTACGTGTATAGGTTGAAGAAGGAATATATGGCTTGATGCAGGCTCCACGTGCATGGTATGATATGTTATCAAGCTTTCTATTGTCTTAGAAGTTCTCTAAATGTGATGTCGACCCCACATTATTCACAAGGAAGGAAGACAAAGATATTCTCATGGTACAAATTTATGTCGATGATATTATTTTTGCATCTACTAATCCTAGTCTATGTGATATATTTGCTGATAAAATGAGTTTTAAGTTTAAGATGTCAATGATGGGCAAAATGTCATTTTTTATTGGACTTTAAATTTCTCAAAGTCCCAAAGGCATCTTTATAAACCAGACAAAATATGATTTAAAAATCCTTAAGAAATATGGTATGGATTCTAGTGATCCAGTTGATACACCCATGGTCGATAAGACCAAGTTAGATAAAGATCTACAAGGGACACCCTTTGATGCTACCTGTTATCATGGCATGATCAGATCCCTCATGTATCTTACATCAAGTCAACCTGACCTCGTATTTGTTGTATGCATGTGTGCACGGTATCAGGCAAAGCCTACCGAAAAGCACTTACATGCTGTTAAACGGATCTTTTGATACCTAAGAGGTACCACGAATATGGGCCTCTGGTACTCGAAAGATACCAATATTGCAATAACAGCTTATGCGGATGCGGATCATGCTGGGTATCAAGACACAATAAGAAGTACATCTAGAAGTGCCCAGTTCTTAGGAGACAGACTTGTTAGTTGGTCCTCAAAGAAGCAAAAAATCACTGCTATCTCTAGTACATAGGCAAAATACATTGCCTTATCTGGATGTTATGCGCAAATACTATGGATGATATCACAACTAACAGATTATGAATTTGAATTCAATAAAATCCCTCTATAATGTGATAACAATAGTGTTATTGCTCTCTGCTGTAACAACGTCCAACATTCAAGATCAAAGCATATTGATGTCCGGTATCACTTCATCAAAGAATAAGTTTAAAATGCTGTGATTGAGCTTTACTTCGTCAGGACTGAGTATTAGTTGGCAGATATCTTCACCAAAGCTTTGCCAAGGGAAAGATTTGAATTCCTCATCAACAAGCTTGGGATGAAAAGCATGTCTCCAGAAACACTTAAGAGTCTGGTAGAAGAAACTGAAGAGTGATGGTGGCACTTCTTCATGTATCCTATGTAAATATATAAAAATATAAAAACACAAAAAGATTTTTCATTTCTTAGAATAGATTTTTTATGAAAAAGAAAATAGAAAAATATAAAATCCAAAAAGCAAAATACAAAAATATAAAATCAGAAAATACCAAAAATATGTTTTTTATGACATGTCTTTTGTAATCGATAATATTTACGACTTATAAATTTCATTTAATAATGACACGAAGCTGTAGATAAAGTTCGAACATAAGTTTCAAAAGTTTTCAAAACATGTCATTGGCTTGCAGTTATTTCAGACTGCAACCCGATTTTCATCTTAAAGGAAAGTATATCGCCAAAAAGACAACTTGACCTCACAACGAAAATTAAGTTTCTCGGGCATGATCTATTTTATAATCATGCAAAGGCTTGTGTATACGTTGCTACACAACCCGGGCTTTCTTAAAAAAAGTTCACATGTGAGTGCATTTATTTTTTCAAAATAAGAGAAATCTTATTTTTGGTGGTATACAGGTGTTATATTTCAGAAACATATCAAGCATCTCAGTTTCTATTTAGAAAAAGATTTTCAAAGAATTTTTTATCACTCAAACAATGTGTACAACTCTTTAAATAGAAAACAAGATATTATTTGAGGAAAAGAAATGTGCTAATAATTCTTTCAAAATGATCTTTCAGAATAATCAAGGATTAAACGGAAAAAGGTTTTGACAATATCAGATCATTAACTAAAGGGGAGTTAATATTATTTTAACTATAATGTGCTTAAGATGTTATTCGTGTCAACCTTTAGGGACTAAAATGAAAAATCTAGGTTTTAGATCTTAATTTTGCAACTATAGGGACTTATGTTTCCATTTTTCTCTAAATTGTTTAAGGTTTTAGTAAAGTTTAAATGGAAATAGAATGAAAAGTAAACTAGAAGGACTGTTTTTGCCATTTCAGCAAACTTAAAATTTGTTAACCGCATAGAACGAAATTTGTTTAACACATTTCTCACAAACAAACATTTCTCTCATAACATGCACACTTCATATCAAGAATCAAAAGTCATTCTCAAGATTAAGGTACACACACAACATATTTGTTAACTCTTAAACAACACTCTCTCAACAAGAATTGAATTAAATCTTACTCGTTTAGTTGTAAGATCTTAAAATCAAGTTAGGGTTCATGAAAATTAAAGTGGGTGTTAGTCCAATTAAGGTTAGGGTTTTGATAGTTAAGGTCTCATAATCACTCATCTGTAACAGTTTTTAATGGATCTAACTAGTTTGTGAGTTGTTGTGATTTATGTGCACAAGAATCATGCAAAGTATGTGTTTGTGATTGAATGTCTGTAGGTTTATGTTTACTAGCATGTTAAAAGGATCCTTATGCCTCTGTAATCTGTTTTAAACATTTAGGAACCCCTATTAGTTCATATCATAGGTTATTGTGTGCGAAATATGTAAGTTCTTGGATTAAAATGCTTGTTCTTGAGGTTAAGTAGTTTGCAAATGATTTTATGTCTCCTAGGAATGCTTGAGTAGATCCCTAGTTGCTTTGAAGCTTCAAAGTAGTGTGGTAATGCTTGTTGTTATCATTTGTAGGCTCAAAATAATTTAATAGGGCTTCAAAAATGATGTTTCTTGATGAATAGATTTCTGCTATGATTAAAAGATGATTATTGTTGTTTGTAAACGAGGAATGAAGAATTTAAGAGGATAAAAGCTATGTTTAGAAAACATAAATCCTACAAAATATGTTTGTAAAATATAAGTAATCCTTGAACAAACACACAAAGAACTAGAGAGAGAAAGGTTGGAAGGAAGATTGTAGTGAGAGAAAGTGAAAGAGAGTAAATTAGATTGTATGTTAAAAATGAATCAACCAACACCCTTTCCATAGCATGGAAAGGGTTTATTTACTTAGTTAGGCCGGATGAGCTTTTAGGTGCCATGGGCTTTCCATGGGCCTTTGGACTATTTATTTTACTTAGTTTCCAAATATTACTATACGAGCTATCTAGTGATATAATGGAAGTGACCAATACTTTTTGTGATCCTAACAATCTCCCCCTAAGGGAGGTCACTCCATTTTACAAAAACTTAAACCTAGCATACTATTTATCTTCAGTCTTGTGCTCGCAGACTTGTTTTCTTGACATTATCTTATGAACATGATGTAGTGATCTTTGACTTTAGGCTTGAGCTTGTTCCGTTAAGCTTGACTTGTATGTGAACTTGAACTTCTTTGAGATCATCAACAAAGCATAATCTCTTATCATCATCTTGTGATCATGTCGCCGTCTTGTGCACTTGTGACTTTTGGACTGACATGCTCATACTGTTGTTGTTTCTTGGTCTTGAAAGCTTGAATAAGACATCTTTTTTGAAATTCTTTAACTATAACACTTCGTCACTTCGAAAAAGACGTTCGGTATCAGAGGGACGGAAACTTCTTTGAAATTCTTTGACGTTAATACTTTGTCACTTCAAGAAAGACGTACGGTATCAGAGTAGTGGAAGTCTTGAAACATGTACTCGATATTTCATGATGTCTTTACTTTTGTTAGTCAAGTATGAGCATGTGGCTTTGAATCTTGACTTGTCTTGATCCAATCTCTGCGACCATCGGGATTACCTGCATGAAAGGGTTAGTGATAATCAACATATATAGACGAAAGTGGATTGTTCACTTTGTTGAATACGGTTGTAATAACCATGGTTCCCCGTTAATCAGTATAAATACTGCTTGTGATCAGGTAGAATTCTAAAGAATCTCCTTGACAAGGTTTCATAGCTATACTATCCGTTCTCATTACCAGAGCGTGTCAAAGCAGACAACACGGTAAGATTGAACCGGTAAGTTACTATCTTCCCGATTAAGCCATCAATTCGTGTTCAGCTTTCCTATGTCCAGATACCCTTATGAGGCTTCCCATGGACATAAGATTGAAAATTTATTTAGGAAAATCAGTCGGTGTGTCAAGATGCAAACAGTTTTTATGACACACCAACAATTTTATCTTTTTTAAAATTCAACCGTCAATTCATAAGATGGACCGAATCGATATCCAATGTCACAATTTTAATCCATATATGATCTCACAAGTCACCTATCGCAGAGCTTGTTTGATGTTGTCTCTAGAAGGATTTCCATCGTCATTGTGAGTACTTTTAGGTATCACTCTGATGTTCTGGCAAAATCAGAAGGATGATGCGTAGGACTCTTGATATATTTCTTGTCTTCACATTGTGTGAATTAACAAGCATATTTTGGATAAGTGTCCTAATAAGATTTATGGATGATCTCTTTTGGCTCTAGACTCAATAGTGTGCATTTGGTTATAGTAATCGGAGGCCGGAGCATACTTCTACCTTTTCAATACCAACTAACTCAGAGTGAGAAAGTCAACAGAAATGAGTGTAATCTCCGTGAGAAATGAAACAAGAGTCTTTTGAGAGACTTTAAGTGACACCCCTCCCACACCCACATACCGCTGGGGAGGTTGTGCATTTGCGTCACTGAGGGTCTCATGAATACAGACTTTAATACTCGACAACAGCTTAGTGTTTTTTGAAAGTTTATGTAATGACCAGAGTTTCTGCTAAGTGAAGGATGCTTCTTTCTTTATCACAGCGTCCGTTATCTTAAATTTCTTTTAAAATTCTTCAACCCTACAGTGCTTAAGAGAACTTCATGACTAAGTACCATATATGTTGTTGGGTTTGTCCCCAGTACTAACGTCCCCCATCTCAGTCATCACCTTTTCCTTATTCTTACTTTACCTTTTATTATACTATAACCTAGAACTTCTAACACTAACTCTTGGAATGCCAGAGGGTACGATCCTTCCGATTCTCCGTCTGGACGTGAACAGAATACAAGAAGCCAAACCGACCGTGTATTATAGGGGACTCTAGGAGTAATTACAAACAATGGTTGGTCTTTTAGGAATGTATAGTGCTCACCTTAAAAGAACCATGTTAAAGATGTCTCGCGCGGGCGGAGCGCGCCGGAGGCAACATGTGCAAACTGATAGAGATTGACGAAGAATGTTGGGGTAGGCGACCGATGAAGGGTGTGAAGGGGAGTGCAATAGCACTTGTGAGGTTCTGCTAGTGGGAGATCAGGGGGTCTTTGAGCCTAGGAGATGTAGTAGCGGATCGGCGCGATTTTATCTCCCCTTATGTAGGAAAAGAGAGTGGGTCCTTTAAGATCACGTCTTTAGCCATATATTTTAATCCCATTTTCTCCCCTTATTAAAAATGTCAAATCTCTTGATATTTTGGATATCAATTGATTCAAAGATTTATGGTTTCAGGGAAAAAATGTCCAATTATTAACAAGCTATATTATTGGAACATTTTAATGCTCCCTCTTAAATTATAAGGGAATTATATGGTGTTTGAGTACGTTAATTTGAAATTTTTTGAATTTACTAAGAAATTCTTGAAATTTCATACTCAAACACGATATTTGCCTAATATTAGTCTACACTATTTATTCACATATTCACAAGATTAATAATTACGAAAGAATGACCTGAAATGTAGTAGGACAAGATATGATGAAGTCATATTGTCCGTTCAAGCAGTCTGAGGTCTTCTTCATACTCTGTCCCACCAACAAATTTCTCTAAACTTCTCATTAACCTCCAATCTCTTAGTTTCTTATTGATATCCTAGATCATAACACGAGCCCTTCGCTTGTTTAATATACTCCATTTCTTCTTTGACAGGTACTCAATCCTTATTCCTGAAGTAATATCGTGAAGAGCGGTCCGAACATGATTGAGTGTGCCATCACTGAATTTGTGGAGTTCAACAGTGAGCATCAATCTGTTTCTCTTGTTCTGATCCGTATATATCACTCCTTGAGGGTCTGAATATGTAGTGCATGCGGTTCTTTTCTTGAGATCCGGCCTGAATGTGTCTGGTTTGGTGAGGTTGAGCTTCTTTTGGTAACTTTCGACACCTAATTGAAGATCTTCCACCCGCCTTTAAATAACAATACATCTAGTGAACATACGTAATGCCACATTCAAGTCATAACGTTCGTCTATCGTGAGATTGGTCAGCTTCTGTTGAACAAGTAGGAGTAGCATGTCCTCGATGTCTTGTAGGCGAATCATGGGAAATCACCTTCTTTAAACTTGTATAGTGATGTGTTATTAAAGCTTTAAATTTATAATACAAGTTTTATCTAATTTCTAACTAACACACGGGTAAAGTATAAACCCCCGTTTATAGTATAGGTTTAGGGTAAGACCAGGTCGTTCCACGGGATTGGTAATTCTAAAAAGAGTCGGCTATATTACGAAAAGGGTACATCTTATAGACTGTCACAATCTAAAGATTTTAAGGTACTTCAAGATATAAAATGATGTTGTTTGGGGGTACAAAAACAAATATGGATAAACTTGGATGGATAACGGTTCAAGAATTAAAGTATAATCGATTAAAGAAATGGGTAGTTTATTAAAACGATTGTCTATTTATTATAATCAAAAATCCTTTCGGCCTTTACTTTTGATTACAAAAATGCTTTAAGTTTGATTCAAGTTTCGGAAATAGGAATATGAACTTTCTTAACCAAGTTCGTTAGACTTGAGGTTAAGTGTTAAACCCTTTTACCCTTGGTTAATGATCATTTTGTAAGCCAATCCTCACAAGGCTAACATGTCATAGATAAACAACTTGGAAATCAAGCATTTAGCCGAAGTCTTTCGACCTATATCCGAACTAGAATGATGATCAAATGATGATTAATAAGTCCAAGTGTAAAAACATCAAGTTTATATTAATAGTTTCCAAAATTCACTAAGTTATCCAAGTTTAATCCATAATTCCCTCATGATCCCCAAACAAACATGTTAAACTACTCCATATTCATCAATTCAAAACACATAACAAGCATGATCAATTCAGAATTCATAATATAAAAGTAGGGAAACATGTTTATATCAAACTCAATAGCAAAATATATTGATTCTCAATAGTTTCCTTCGAACAATATCTCTAACAACCCGGAAATTTAATTATACCCACTATAACAACTTCTTAACATAACCTTCTAAGATCAAATGGCACTTTCCTCTACTAAAACTTGGAATGTGATGAAGAATAAGGTTTATTTTTCAACAATTCCCTAAGAACAATTTCCTAACTACTTAGAAGTGATTATAGATGATTAGAATGAATAATGGGATGCTTTTTCCTCCAAAATCGTGCTCTATTTCTACTTGAGGATGTTGCATTAGTTGCTAAAAATTTAAGGAGTGAAAGGTTGCACAATCATTGCAATCACTTATGACTTGGGAGTAACTGCAGGAGAAGTGCGCCACACAAGGAAAATTGTGCGCTACACTTGATGTTTAATTAAATGGCATTTACTTGGTCTTAAACTACGCCGCACAAAAAGAAATGCGTGCCGCACTTTGGCCTTGTTCATTAATTCGTTATTAGATTCTCTTCTAGATTGTAGTATATTGGATATCACAATACAAGCTTAGGAATGATGGGTTGACCAAATTTCTAGAGAGAGAAAGTGACTAGTCTAGTGAGAGAAAACACCTTTAAGTGTGTGTATTATCAAATGAACCACCAACCCCTTCCCATGGCTGGAAAGGGGTATTTATACAAGTGTTTTGGTGCCCCTAAATGGGCCATGGAGTGGGCTAACAAGTGGGTAAAGACCCGGCCCAACACCATAAGTCGTATGGTAACTAAAAGATTAAAACTAAGACTACGAGCTAACCTATGCTAGATATAACACGGGGTGACCGAGTCTTTTACATGGATTTTCATAATCCTAACAATCTCCCCCTAAGGGAGGTCACCCCAGAAAATACAAATTGGATCCTAGCATTATATTTGAATTAATCTTTGATTCTGGCTTGTAGTCTTTTGATTCTTCAACATTTGTCGTTGTACATCAAGTAGTGATCTTTGAGCTTTGTTCCTTGGACTTGAGTGATCTTTGAGCTTTCTTTGAGATCACCATCCACTTTAAATCTCTTAATCATCCTTGTTGTGGAATATTGCCTTCATGTGATGTTGTGACTTTCGGACCCGCATACTCACACTCTTCTGGATCATGATAGTACTTATCAGAGTTGCGGAAGCTGTGTTGTAGGTCTTTCAGTTGTCATGATGTCTTTGATTAGAAACATTAAGTGTGAGCATGGGGTTGTGAATTGACTTTACTGGAACGAGGCATCTGCATCTCCATCTTTATGTAATCCTGAAATACAACAGTTAACAATAAAGCTTGGTGACGAATATGGCTTTGTCATTCGTCAGAGTTCGGTTGCATTAACCTCCAGTTCTGTAAATAGTGCCTGTGATCAGGTAGAATTATGAAGAATCTCTTTGACAGGGTTTCGCAGCTATGCTAGCCGTTCTTAAACTGGAGCGTCTCAAAGTAGATAAAGCACAGAGTGAGTGAACCAGTAAATTAGAAACCCGCTGATTAATGAGAAATTAATTTGAAAATCAATTGCGTGTTACTCCAAAAAGAGTTTTTGTGACGCATCAAAAGTTTTATATCATAAAATCAAATTTCATCAGAAACATATTTGTTTTGAAAGATATACACAGTCAATGTGCTCGAAAATCAGTTGTTGAGCACATCGAAAGGTTTTTCAAAAACCAAACTCGTCATTCATATATGAACATGTTTGATTTCACTTGAATGCTCCCATGTTGTTTTCCAGTTGTCACAAGTTTGATCCTTAAGAGGATCTCACAAGTTACCTACCAAGAGCTTGTTTGATGATGGCTCTAGAAGGATTTCCATCTTCATTGTGAGTACGTAACGTAATCATTGGATGTCTCTAGCAATTACCATCGAGGTTTAATGGAGTATGAATCTTAAGTCTTGCTTGTTATCTCAGTGTGTGATGAACAAGCATAGTTTGTATTAGTGTCCTAACGAGATTTATGGATGATCTTATGGCTCTAGACTCAATAGTGCACTTTTAGTTTTAGTAGTCGGAGGCTGGAGCGGACTGCCACCTTTTCAATATCGTCTAACTCGGAGTGAGAGAGACGATAGAAATGTATTGATCTCCGTGAGAAATGAAACAAGAATCCTTTGAGGGGATTTTGTTTAGCTTAAAATTATGTCGGATATACGGTTATTACTTTAGTTTATATAGCCGACTCGCAGGGACTAGAAATGTCAAGTGTTGTAAGTAGATAGTGTCAGTGCTATATATATCCCCTCCATATATTCCATGGAGGGGTGAGGATTTTCATTAATTTGTAATAAGGTGTCGTGTGTTCTCTCTCTAGGAAAAAACACCACATCTTACCTTTCTTTCTCACTATTAAAATGGCAATGATTATGTTTTAATCCTCCCCGACCTCCGGATCATGTCTCTTGTTATGTGAATCTTTTGGGATAACAATTGGTATCAGAGCTGTAGGGGTGTTTTGTATTCGTGTGTGTTGTGTTTGTGGTTTCGTTGTGGTATTTTTGTGCTTAATGGTTCGGCTTATTTGAGCTTATAACATATTTTTTTTCGCGTATATCTATTTATTAGTTTCCTTGGTTAAAAAAGTTCAAAAACATTTTCCAAACACATGTCTAGCATTTATAACAGTTTCTGTCATGCATATTTTGGGCCCAAGAACAGTATTTTCACTTTTGTCTTCCATTTGTTATTTATAATTTTTATTCACGGTGACCATCTTTTATCATAGTATCTTCATGCTTTCGTTTTATGGCTCAAAGTGTTTTTCCTTTTTCTTCAAACGTCTTGCAGTTTACTTTCACAGTTCATTTTCAGTGACTTATTTTGGTCCTAAGCTCTTGTTGTGCTTATTTATTTTTTTGGGTTGGCTTTTTCATTTCAAGGCTTCATTTTTATGGTTGGTCTTTCGTGTTATCAAGGCTGAAACAAAGAGATAGAAGAAGGTAGCGGTCAAGGTGGTCTGCTGTATTGCTTGAAACCGATCGATGTGAACCGAACGACAGTGCTCTTTCAAAAGACAATCCGAACGAGCACAAACTTGAATCGAACAAGTAATTCCATAAGACAACCGTACGAGACCATCGTAATAGTTTCTTTCATCTACAATTCGAACGGAGTGAAACAACTCAACGACTCGAACGAGTGAAACAATCAAGGATTTCGAAACGAGTGAAACAAACTCAAGGATCGAACGAGTGAAAACATACTCATGGATGTTTCTTTCGAACGAGCGTGAAACAACTCAAGGGAACTCACCTCACCGACGAGTGAATTCAAGGTGATATCGAACGACGGAATTTCACAGAAAGTACGAAGAGTGTCTTCATGAAACCGAACGATAGTTTCGCTTCCTTCATGCTCCGAATCGAGTATGAGTAAAATAAAAAGCAATCGGAATAGTCATTTTTTTTTACTCATTTTCGTTTTTTCGGTTTTCGAGTGTATGTTCATTCTACGGGGACTTAAGAATTTTTATCATCGTTTGTTCGTGACATCGTTTCGGATCAAAGTTTGGTATATTTATTTTTTACCGACGATAACCGTAGCTTCCCGCGAGATCAAATTTGCATTCGTTTCATTTTCATATGTTTCAAATGTAGAAGACGATTAACAGGGGAAATAGTTTTATTAATAACACTTTTTGCAAAATTGTCACATGCAGCCCCTGCACTCAAAGTCATATTCAAAATAGTCCTTGGCTTGTTTAGAAAACCTTCTAGTTAATTCAAGCTTGCACCGTTGGTCCCTATTTGAGTTTTGATCAACCGCTAATCATCTCAAGCTCAAAATTTGTGCACCGTTCATCGTTTTGCTCAACAAATCGTTAACAAAAGTTCAAGTTCTACGACAACAACAACGATTTCACCAACAACAATTCATTTTTTATTCACAGTTTTTTCTTGATTTAATAAAATCCCGTAAAAGTCAATTTTTTTTACGGTTTAAATCATAGAATTGTAAAATCCCGTGAATGTTAATTGATAACAACAACACAACAAACACGATACATTACACTAAAAACGATCCGAAAAAGATTCACTTAAATGTCAAAACGGCTATGGAATTTGGACCTTAATGTCAAGTGATCATGAAGTTTATTTGGTATCCCTTATTTGAGTTTGAAGTGGGTTTCACGGAGGCGTCTACTTATTTCATCATCGAGACTTCCTTCTACTTTCTACCCCTTTTCTTCAAACCCAATCTATCGTTTGATGACTTGCTTAAACATATACAGTTATGATTGAGACTTGGATTATCTAGTTATACCGTGATTTTTGTAGGAGATACATTGTAGTACTCAGGGTCTATAGCTATCACTTAAAGGAGTTACGTTGTAGTGCTTCAGTGTCAACACGCAGTTGCGATGTGGATAGTCTCAAGAGGTGTTGTACTTATTTTGGCTCTTAGTTGAGTGTATAGGGTACTTAGAGGCTTTCTTCTGCACCGTTCTTCAATCTACAACAGTGCAAGCTTAAGTAACAAATTTGGGGAATGTTACTTCATTTTCAAGTTTGGTATATCGGGTTTACTTCACCAAGTGGTCACAGCAATAGCCGACAGAATACGAGGTTGGTAAGTTAGCCATAGAGTAAAAGGTTGAGATGTGATCAGCAACTCTCACGGGACATTTGATGGCTACTGAACGTCAAGACACTTCATTGTCGCAAGCAAAATCTTTCAAAGTTTTTCAAATGTCTTTCATTAACTTTTCAAGATTGTTGCTTTGACAAGAAAATTCTTGGTATATGGTCGTTCCACGTCAATGATGCTTCGAGAGTTCGGAAACCATCATGGGAGATCGTGTTGTATTTGTTTCTTTGATGCTATCAGGTCAACTTTCCAGGGGGAAGTAGTTTATACTACTTCACTTAGTATGGTTTGTGAAGTATTCTGCATGCCGTTGAAGTAGAACTGTTGTGTTCTCTTGCATGTTCATCCAAACGGATATTCACCAAGACCCGAATGTCACGATACAGTTTGAAGCCAGAATTAGATGGTGTGGTTGACTGGTTTCTTCTACAAAATTCCGCTGTGCACTTTGAATGTCAATGTTAGAAGATCGTTCAAGCTACATCAAGTTTCCAGCATATGCTACAAGATCGGTTGTTGGTTTGGGGGGCAGGAAGAATTGATTCGAAACTTACGCCAAAAAGGAGTCTATGAAGAAAGCTTTTAAAGACATGCTGCATGAATTGGGGGGAAGTTAATCTCACAACTCATGTTACTACAAATCGGTTTCCAGAAAACAGTCAAGACAAAGGTAGATCACAGCTGGTAGTACATAGTATCAAGACTAGAAGACAATAGATCGTTCATTCTTCAAGCATTGGAATGCGCCTTGGATGTCACTTTATTTTGTTGGATTATGTTCTTGTTAGGTAACTCTGTATGTATCATTCCGGTATGCCCACATATTGGGGGAAGATTGTTAGCCTTAAAATATGTTGGCTAATACGGAATTACATTAGTTTATATTAGCCGGACACGCAGGGACTAGAAATGTCAAGTGTAGTAAGTAGATCGTGTCCAGGGCTATATATATAGCACTCATAATTCCATGGAGGGTGAGGATCATTATTTATTGTAATAGGTGTGTGTGTTTCTCTCTCTTGAAAAAAATACAATCTTCCATTCTCTCTCTTTAAATTGGCACTTATTTGTTTAATCCTCCCCGACCTCCGGATCATGTCTCTTGTTATGTGAATCTTTTGGGATAACAATCTTGAGTGGCTAGGGAGGGTTGTGCAGCGTATCACTGGGTCCATGATACTTGTCTTCAATGTCAGCAATCAACCATGTAATTCTGACAGCATATGTAGTGACCCGGTTTCTGCCTAATGTTTAAGGAGGGCTGTTTTCTTTTCACCCTTTATCTTAACATTTCTTTTTCATTCTTCAACCCCTTCAGTGCTTACCGAGACTTCATTACTAGAACCTTGTTGGGTATGTTCCATTACTAGCTCCATCTCAGTCCGTACTATTCCCTTATTCTAACGTTACTCCTTTTTAATCATACCTAAGGACTTCTACACTAACTAGTGAATTTTCCCTGGGTCGATCCCTCCGGCTCTGGTGGGATCATGGGAATGATTACCTAACCTTACCATCCTTATAACTCTGATAGAATAATTACAGGGTCGGTCTTTGGTATTTCCACAATTGCCATCATACACCATTCGCTCCCCCTTAATATGTGCATCGAATTCAAAATAGTTTAGCACATATAGGAGAGCCTACACTTGAGTCCAAAAGATCACATTTTTATCAGATTTTCATATTAAAATCACATTCTCTCCCCTGATCAAAAATTTCAAACCCTCTGAGATTTAGGATCTCAATTGATTTAAATATGTTAGAAAAATTTGGGAGAAAATGTGTCTGATGTATACAAGCCTATAATGGAACATATTTATGCTCCCCCTCAATTATAGAGGGACATAGTGCGTGTCAGTTATGATGAGATTGTTCTAATAGTTTCAAATTTGAATAATCTCAGAAACGAATATACTGACCACAAAACACATCCTAATCCACTTTGTATAATGTACATAGTATAACAACATACATAAGGATACCCCACAAGAGATGGACCTTGATTGCAGAGATGATGTGATTATTCGGTTCTCTGCAAAAGTTTGTAGTCTCCTTCTCTTGTTCGTCCACCAACAAAGCTTTACAGGTTACGGAAGATCCTCCTTGTCTTAAGCCGTTTCTGAATGGAAAACATGAACTCCTTGCTTCTTTATGAATCTTTCCTTGTCCAAAACCAATGTGTTACAAACCAGGATTTATTACGGTTGTCCTGAATTCCTTGACCCAGTAGTCTAATGCCTCATCAATTTGTTGTAGAGTGTCGTCGCTGAACTTGTGGATCTCATTGAAGCGCATGATCATCTGAACCCCATATTTATCCCTAAATGTGATGGCTCTTAGAGAGTCAATTACGGTGAAGTCGTGCTTGAACTCAAAACCAGTTGCATCCCATCGAGGTTTGGTGAGGTTTAGCTGAGTCTGGTAGCTCTCAATCCCTAGTTGGAAGTCTTCTACCCGTTGTCTAATCACCAAGTTTCTGATCCATAAGTTGACTGTAGTAGAGAGAATCTTCTTATCTTTGGGTGGAAGATGGTTCATATGACCTTGAAGATTCAATAAGTACAGATCTTTAAAGTTACTCGGGTACAGATATTTGAAGTCCCTTTCCGTAATAATATATTCATTAAGATCAGCTCTACAAAGGATGATCGTCTTCATGTAATCGTACCCATATAAGGAGAAAACTTTAATTCTGACAACACTTAAAATGCGCATATGAGTCCGTACAGCTCTGCGATCACCCTCATATATGTGTCTGTTAATGTTAGTATAGTTGTCATTTGGAACCACCTGTAAGAAAAACATAACATAAGCAGCGATGTCATACTTGCCATTCTCTTCAATCTACATTTGATAGTGGTACCATCTGCTCTAACCCAACTTCAGGATAATAGGCCCTTCATCTTCGAAATTGACAATGCAGGTCTGCCACTCTTGCGACGGATCTTAGATACTTCTAAGTCTTGTGAAGAAGAAGTCAGATTGAATGTGACGTGACCTGGTGGACACACCAAGTGGTAGTGGTTTGCTTGTCATTTTACTGATGATTGACTCGTCCACTTGATCGGTTAGTAGTTTATGGCATTCTTCCATTTGTACTAAAGAGAATTCACCAGTTTAGATGGATGGACTTTGAAATTATTATATGCAGGGCCCTTTCCAGGTCTGTTGTTCAAGTTCAGTAAACCGCTTGCTTTTGTAAGAACCGGTACATAAAATAACCTGCCCACCCCCACCAATGTCGCCAATTCTGCGTAAAGAACGAGGTTCTTTGGTTGGAGCTTGGCATAGGTAGACGCAAGAGCAGATGCCCAGTTGTTCATTGGGACAGGAAAATCAGATGATGGTATGGACCAGGCAGGTTTTGGTGTAGCAGGTATGTCTTCAGTGAGTGGCTTCCACCAATTTTGCTTCAAGTTTACCGTAGGAATATGATCATGCCCGATGTCTTCATCACCAGACGAATGTACCTGTTCGTCGGGAGCTGTATCATCATCCATATGTAGATCTTCAGGAATTGATGAGACAGGCGGCTTGAGTCTTGTGTCAGTAGTTGTCCAAGCCGTATATTCAGCTAACGTAGCTGTCGTCAAAGAGCTCGGAGCAGCGGTACTTGTAGACTGATCACTTTAGTTGGTGGATAGAGGTGGAGGAGAAGTAGGCAATTGAGACGATCCAATAGCTCCAGAAGTTCCTAAAGTTCTAGATGGACCTGCTGGAGGCAGAGGAGGGGGTGGCTGATGAGGTGGAGACCAAGGTGGTGTTTTCAGTGAATCATGTCTCTTTTTCTTCTTTTTTTGTGCTTCAGCCAGATTAGTTAGGAGTTGGTCAGTGTGATCACGGTTCATTGACTTCTCCAAAGCTTCATACAACTTCTTGTGATCTTCATGAGCTTTGTAGGAGTTGGATTCCCACATGCGGTGGTGAAGAATCTCTTTCATGTCAGCTTCTGGCAAATCTCTAAAGCGATCTCTAAGAGGAGCTTGAATAGCCCAGTCAACAGCATTAGTGACGATTTCATCTACTGATTTGCTCACCTGATAGGGAATATTAGATTTTCCATGGTACAATTCTGGACTTTGTTGTCCTGTACTTTCCTCCAGGGGCTAGTTGTTATTGTAGCGAGTCCCGGCCATATGTTGTTCAAGCTCACTGATGCGCTGAATCAATATCAAATCTCAGGAGGCTTGTTGTGGTTGAGTTAGTGGTGGTAGAAGAGATGTTATTGTTGTAATTGCGGTGACCATTGATGTTGATATTGGTAGTGGTGCTTGAACCGTTGTGGAAACTGGTTGAGAGATAGTGAGATCAATAATCGGAGTGGCCATTAGAGGAACAGAGGAGATGTCCTGATGAATGGGAACCGTAAGCATTGACTGAACCTCCGATTCAGTATTGGTTTTCTCAAGTTCGTCTTCCTATGACTTCTCCTCAAGGAACTGATTGGTGAAGCTGAATTCCTTGTCAAGATTTTGTAGAGAAGACAGGGTTCCAGCAGAGTTTGTAGGTTCCTCAAGTCTCACTTGATCTTCAGTTGGGAGTTTAAGGTTCTCCTGAAAATTTGGGTAAGCCGTTGTAGTGACTCTTCATCCATTTGCTCAGGGTTTTGTTGAATTAAAGTATCAGTGACCTCAACGTCCATGTGTTCAAGGTTTGGTCCAGCATGAACAACATGACTTGGTTGAGGTTGAGAGACTGCAGCCTCACCAGGGTTTGATCCAGCCTGGCCTTCATCTTGTATACCAGGGTTTGGTGCAGCCTGGCCTTCGTCTTGATCTCTAGCATCAATCCCTGGAACTTCCTCATCAGATTCCGTCTCACTGTCAGTCAGACCAAGTTTTGCATATAATGAAGAAGATTCATCATGACCTAAAGGTTCAGTTGGTGCAGAACTGTGCATTTGGAAGATATATTGATCAGCAGGGCTCTTTTACTTTGGAATCTGAAGGTTTAGTAGAGCTTGAGCCGCTTGTTCTTCACCGACTTTCTCTTTCCCCTTTCCCTGTACCTCCGTTAGCGGTTGAAATTTTCTAGATTTAGGTTCTCTGATCACACTGGTAGGAGTGGACCCTGATGTGCAGCATGAACATCCTTTAAACTTTTTCCACTGCCTTTTGCAGATCATCCTCTTCATCATCAAGCCTAGGTTCATTCTCTGGAACACCTTCATCAACAAATTCGTCAATCAACTATAAAGGGCTCTTTGGCTTTCACTTTTTTGCCACATTTCCAGCTTTAGATTGTTTGGCTGGAGATGGTGCCTCAGATGTCTCCGTAACCAGCTTTTGTTTCTTTTCCTGAGGCTTGGCAGGAGCAGATTTGGGTTGTTAAGACTTAGAGGCTGCAGGTTTTGTGACAGGTGCTGCTTTAGGTACTGAAGGCTTAGATTTCTTGGCTGCTTTGGGTTTGGTAGCCTTAGCAAGTTTAGGTGCAGGAGAGTCAGGATCACTAACTTCTTCACCAGCAAGATATCTTTGATGCTTAGTTACTTTCTCCAGGTAAGAATTGCAATATTGTTCTCCTTGAATGTCAGCAGTGATAAGATTATTTGGAATAGGCATCCCAAAGACTTCCTGTTTGGTTCCCCTTGCAATAAACGTTGCGATAACCAAGAAAAGGTCTTCATTGGCATTGAAGTGGAGAACTAGACTCAGGTGTGAATTTGTGCTTGCTTTGTAGGATGGATGGATGATAAGCTTGGTGAACTCTAAAACAATTGGATCACAATGAGTTGTGGACTTTTTCTTTCATTGAGTTTGTTCCAGTTTCCCTTGAGTTGTGCAGATTCTTTTTGTCTTTGATGAAAGTATGGATGGATTGGGTGAATTCTTCCCACATTCTCTCTGCATAATCAATATGGGCTCGTTTGACAACGCCCCATAGAATCTGTAACACTGGAGCCCTTAGTCTTTCAAACCCTGAAGTCTTTCCCGTAAGACACAAATTAATGATTGTTGTGAGTGATCTCCACGGCTGAAACATGTCATTCGTCACGACATCATATAAGGTTCTGACAACTTTTGGGTAACCCAGATTGTTGACAAATTTGATAAGGACATCAGGAATTGGTAGGGAAGAAAATGCATTGTTGTTGTCGACTAGTGTGATTTAAAGGGAATCTCTGAGTGTGTTTTTGGTGAGATCGAACCATTGCTCATCTAGTTGACAGCTGTAACTCCCCGTGGTTTTGTCATATCGAACAGTATCCCAAAACTGCTGAATATAGATTGATGGAATTGTCGAGGAAGCAATGAAAGCTCTAAAGAAGTTGGTGTGCTTTAGAATGTCCACCGAAATCTTGTAAATTGGATTGCTCTGCGACCTTTCAACATCCAAATAGTAGTTTCTTTTTCCTACAGGCACCCATCTGCTGCGAGGCAAGATCTGTTCATTAGTACGAGTGGGTGGTGCCATAGCAGGTGATTGTTCAGTAGGAGCATTGAAATTAACATTAGCCATTGTATCTGCACAATCACATCCACAGAAAGACATACATACAGAACGGAGATGTTAGATGTGAGCAAATGCTTAGGAGATAATCAGTTTTGGACTAAATCCTAGAAAAGGACATTGAGATCATATTAAAGTGGTGATCAATAGATTTGGTCAACTCTTGAGTCAACGGAAGTTAACTCTTGGAAGAGAAGACAAAACGCAATGACCAAACCACAATGACCATATTGCGATTTTCAAGCAATACTAGACAAAACGCAGAGGTTAAGACATATTAGGTAGAGAAAAACGCAAGACACAAACCCAATTAGTCAACAAACGCATATTTCACATCTAAGTCGCAAGGACATTCCAAAGCAAAACGCAATCCATCAAAACGCAATGAGTATTTTATTAAAAATAATCAAAACGCAATCTATTCAAACCACATGAGACAAGTCGCAACAAGCAAAACGCGGTAGGACAAAACTCAAGACACACCTCGCAATTAGTCATCAAAACGCAATCAGACAAAACGCAGACAAACAACAAGCAAAGCGCAGTCTATTCAAAATGCAATCTTTTCAAATCGCAAAAGCCAAAACGCAGTGAATATTTTAAATCAAAATAATCAAAACACAAAAGGCAAAACTAATCGCTTCAGTTATATATATAATATCAAAGTATAAGAAATTCACTAGTAATCTTTGAGGACAAAGATTAAAAGTAAAATCTACACCAAATATCGTACATTAACCGGTAAGTGTTCACCGGGTCGTTTATACCCCAAGAATTATGAATTGAGACCCCGTTCTTATTTGGACAATGTCTTTGAATGGTGATGAGATTTTTGTTTTAATTTCAAACTAATTCCTACTAGTGGGCATATAAAAAGGTCATAAAAATCAAATACAATGAAACATGCTCTGAAACGTTAATAGGGATTCTATAAAACGCTTTATACTAAATCTAATTTGGAGCAAAAATGAACCTAACGGGCCTAACTAAATTTTCAACTAGATCGCCTAAAAGGGACAAACATTGATTTTTAGAAAAGAATTTATTATTTGCTTTTTATTTTATTTATTACGAATTAAAAACGACTTTAATCTAGAAAATTAATTAAAAATACCAAACTAATTTATAAAATCTGGAAAAATGAAGAAAAATACTAAAAACTAAATAGATCCTAAGAAAAATAAAAGTTTTGAAAAACTATTTATTAATAAGCAGATAGTAAGCCAAACAGCTTATTAGGCTTATTGACTAAAAACCCTTAAAACCAAGTGCAACCCAAGGTCTAACAGAAAAAGACCCAAGGGCCGCAAATAGTAAAGGAGCTTGGCAGTTAGGTTGAGGTCTCGAGTTCGAGTCTACCCAATACGGCCAATACCTACCATTTTTTTAATTTTGGAAATTCTTTTTTGGACAAAAATTAATATCACTAAAATATAAGCGATTTTTTTGCAAATGCTTTTTCCTAAACTCAAAAAATAAGCCATATATAAGCTTATTAAAGTGACAGTCTAAGCTTTTTTATACTTATGACTTTTTAGCAAAATTTTTGAACTTTTAAAACTCAATAAGCTAAGAAGAAAAGCAAATAAACTAAAACTAACTTAAAACTAATCTTAATAAGAACAAAGGATAAAAAATAAGCACACTAATAATCCTTAAATAAGCTAAACAGAAACTCAGCAGTACTAACTTTGAGTTAGTACTGCTATGATTGCTAATGCTTATTAAAAACTCAATAAGCTAATGGAAAACCTAATAAGCTGAACACAAGCCTAAAACTAGTTCTAATAAGATATTATGACAGAAGTTAACTAACAATTATAGCTAAAAAAACTTTAAAAGCTAAAATGAAAAGAAAGTAAAACTGGCAGTTTTAAATGACAAATACCAAACTTTGGGCTTAATTTTAAAACTTAATAAGCTATTGGATTAATATGCAAACTGAAAACAGATTAAGATTAACCTCCAAAGAACTCATGACAACAAATTTTAAGAAATTTGGACTACAAATAAGCTAGAAAATATACTTGGAAAAGTGACAGTTTAATCAGCACATGCTGATTATTATCAAGTTAAAGAAAAGACAAATTGGCTTTTTAAGCCTTAAATTTAAGCTAGATTAAGCTAAAGTAAAAACTCAAAAGCTGAAAATAGATGAAGCTCTATGTTCAAAGAGCTTATAAAACCAAATTCAGACCTTAAAACAGCTTTTAGCTAACCTAGATTTGCAATTGAAAATTGAACTTTTAAACAAAACTTTGGGAATGAAGACATGACACTTTTTGGACAGAATTTGATTTAGACCAAAAAACAATTGTTGACTTAAAACAGATTTCTCCTACTGCATTTTGAACCAAATACTAGCATTAAAATGACACTAACAAGCAGTTCAACAAGATCCTAACAAATAAGCTTGATTAACAAACTCTAGACCCACAGGATTTAGTCTATGGGTTTCCAATAAACCTTAACTTTGACTCTAGCTTTAAAGATAATAAACTTTAACCTATTTTAAACCTATTTTGCATCTTATGCCAAACATTAAAATGACACTAACAAGCACTTCAACAAGATCCTAACAAATAAGCTTGATTAACAAACTCTAGATCCACAGATTCTACTCATGGTTTCCATAAACCTTAACTTTGAACTCTAGCTTTTAAAGACTAATAACTTTGAACTCTAGCTAAATCTGAATTAAGACCCAAAAGTAACTTTAAACCTATTTTGACCCATTTTGAATCTTATGCCAAACACCCCTTTAAAACCCTATTTTGCACTTTTAAACTATTAAAGGACTAATTTAGCTGATTTTTGTTAAAACATATTTAGTATTAAGACAATTAAGCATTAATAAGCAAACATCAACCACTAATGAGCAATATCTAATAAGCTATAATAATAAGCTAATAGCTAGGATTTTTAAGACAGTTTAACTAATAAAATTAAACAAGAAAAATCTAAGCTATAGACTAACAATTTTAGCTATTACTAAGTTGAAAAGGTAGTAAATAGCCACCAATATAACTACTATTAAGCACTAAATAAGCATAAATTTAGCAAAACAGAATGATAAGCTAGATTATAGAAATAGAAACTTGTACCTTAATCCCAGCTAAACAGGGATGTAATTTGCTCTTAAGAGCTTAGAATTAAGCTCCAGCTTATCATAGATAAGCTGGTATTGTCTATAAGCCCTTCCATAATTGGCTTATCATCCATAAAAAAGCAAAGGTATATTGGGTATGAATTTTTGATAAAATAAGCTCAGTTAAGCTTTGAGAGCTTAACTGAGTATTAAACTAGCTTATTAGTATTAATGACAGCTTATTGAGCTTATTTGAGTATAAAAGAGCTTAATCAAACCATAGTTAAGTAAAGTAAAAACATGAATTGCAAATTAAACAATATGAAAACAAACTTTTATTGATTGAATAAACTGAGTACAAGCTAATGAAAAGAAAGTTACATTGATTTGAAAACAATAAGCTAAAAAAACGATTAATAAGCTAAACTAATTCTACACTACTACACTAGATGCCTATGTCCTTAGACGCTCCCCCACTTCTAATCTTGGCCCTTCATTCTTTGATTGCTCTCCACGCATTTGATCTAGACCGTTCTTTACCTTACACGTCCCATCCTTCAATCAAATTCGTTGGGATCGCCAACGTGGATTAGAAAGGTGTCAGTGGTGTGAGGCAGGGTTTCTGGAAGGGTTAATTTCAACTTAAACGTGGTTATAATTGGATGCTGGGTAATTTTGGGGGGACGAAGGTGATAGTTAAAAAACCAACTCTCTCTCCTTTACTTTTATTTATTCGTTTACCAGTTTATAATGGTTTTTAACTTGAGGTCTTAATATATGAAAAAGGAATTGGGGTCATTGGTTAAGTTATTTTGGGCTTAACATTTTAACTAACGAACATTAGTCCATTACGTAATAAAGGACTTACGGTGTAATTGTTTTAGGGATTTTTAGTGAAATGATTTAACATTCAAGGACTATTTGGTAATTTCAAGGGTTTGTCTTCACATGAGTAGACCAAGGCTGACTTTTGTTGACTTAAGCTTGATAAACGCCCGACTCTTGTATACTCATTCCGTCTCGTGTTTGTTTTTGTCTGGTTTTTTTAGCCTTCTTCATGTGATATTTAAAATATCCGTACCTACACATCACAAAAGACAAAATACACAATATACAGGTATAATTTGCATAATTTCATCTTTTTAGGGTCATTTTTGGTAAAAAACGGATATGTGATTTCTCACATATCAAAATTTCACAAACTAAATGATTGTCGTGTCCTCACGCAATATTATATGCTCAAAAACCAAATACTCCAAAACCTCCCCAAACTAATCCTTCGAAAAGTAGCAAAGTCTTTTGTTGGGAGAGTTAAGAAATCACAAGTTTTAAAACACCCCATTTTCCCATTTTTCAATGTTTTTCCATTTTTATGATTTTCATAATTTATAACTTATAACTTATTCATGTGTGACATAATGTATTGCTTTCATTATTCATTGTAACTTTTAGATCATAGGAACAAAGCTCAAGAGTGGTCACAAAGGATAAATTGTCGTCCCCGTCTTTCACTTCTCAAAGCCAGGCTTAAATCAAGATTCAATTGTAAAATACAACGTAATGATGTAACACTACTCATAAAAGCTAATATGTGTATTACTTCTCCTCCCTTATTCATCATTTTGTTTGTTAAAGATTTTATTTAAGTCATATACCCGAAGGCTCTTTAAGACATTATTTCGATACTTATTAATTCCAAAAATAAAGGGTAACAGTTAAGACGAAATAATTAGTTCCTAACCTTTTTCAAAAGATCAAATGTCATCAAAATTAATACCACATCGAGGCAACCAAAATTTGGCTTTTATTAGGTTACTTAAGCATGGCACCATTCATGTCATATACCCTTAGGCTCTTTAAGACATTAAATGCGGCCAATCTATATTTTGTACCATATACCCTAAGACCTCTTTAGGTACAAACAAGAAAAAAAATTAAGCAACAATATCCATTCCATATACCCTTAGGTCTTTAGGAATTGAATTAGGCTATTATTTTCACTTATTAAATTTCACAACCCCATATACCCTAAGGCTTTTTAAGGGATAAGCAAAATATTTATTAATGTGACTCACATTTGTATGCCAATTAAGTTATTCTGATGTTTACTTATTTTAGATCACAAAAGGAACTAAAGAAAACTTATTATGATAATAATTCATATAACAAAAAAAAACCGCACAACTCTATTTATTAAACAATTATATATAAAGGTGAAACAAGCTAATGGGAGAAAAAGCCACAATTAACACTTATGAGCTTTAAAGAAATCCAACTATTCCACGTTTAGCATCAAAACTTATATTCTACTCTATCATCTCTTGTTCTTCACAATTTAAAATTCCTAATAAAGAAATTAGTGAATACTTAGCCAAATAAATCGATCTTTGCTTATTTAAAATCAATTATGGGAACTTGCAAAATCTTGACTTTTTCAAGCTAGACTTGCTTTTTATAGCTCCTTGTATAAAAGATTAGCAAATTTTAATTCAATTATGTTAAAGAGAAAGCTAAGATATAAAACCGGTCGGGTAAAAATTTACTTTTGTTCTCACCAACGGAAAGCCGACATTCGTGTCAAAACACTTATTATTTTTATCAACTAATTTTTTAAATTTCATCATTTTTTTTAAACTGAACTTTTAAATATAAATAAAATTTTAAAATTTTTGCGGGAAAACAGGGTACGTGAGAACAACGGGAAAAATTAGGTAAGATCATATCGAAGATATACACCCTCATACTAAAACTAACATTGTCCTCAAGTTTCCTAGTCTAAGGACTCATAAAACCCCCATTACTAGAAACTCAAAGAGTCGAATGCACAATACGGAGAATGGAGAAAGTTTCACAAAAAAATCTTAAGCCGTTTACTTAAGTTATGCTAAATGATAGATGTTAGTCGATAATAATCTAGGATATCAGATTTCCCCAAACTAATGGCAAGTAAAGGCTAGGAAGCTCGAGTGGACCGGGACAAAACATCAAACACGAGAGTCTTAAAATTTTTTAGGTCAATCCTACAAACAATCACAAGCACAAACAACAAGAATTGGAAGAGTACAAGCCTCCTCACAACACATTAGAAATAAGAAAGAAAAAGAATAAGCATGAGGTGCTTTCCACCAAGCGCTTTGTTTTTGGAGATCCGGGACTACCTTTGATGGTATGTCCCCTCCAAAGTAATGCTTCACAAGATGACCATTCACCTTAAAGTTTGGACCAGCGAGTTGAGATAACTCGATGGTTCCATATGGAAAAACTTGGGTGATGGTGAAAGGTCCCAACCAACAAGTTTTAAGCTTTCCTGAGAATATCTTTAGACGAGAATTGAAGAGTCAAACTCGATCACCAACATTGAAAATGCGGTCTTTGATCTTAGAGTCGTGAAGCTTCTTCGTCCTCTCTTTATATATCATAGATAAGTTGGTGTTGTCTATAAGCCCTTCCATAATTGGCTTATCATCCATAAAAAGCTGAGATATATTTGGGGTGAATTTTAAGTATCAATAAGCTCAGTTAAGCTTTGAGAGCTTAACTGAGTATTAGGCTAGCTTATTAGTATTAATGACAATTTATTGAGCTTATTTGAGTATAAAAGAGCTTAATCAAACCATAGTTAAGTAAAGTAAAAACATGAATTTCAAATTAAACATTATGAAAACCAACTTTTATTGATTGAATAAACTGACTATAAGCTAATGAAAAGAAAGTTACATTGATTTGAAAACAATAGGCTAAAAACGATTAATAAGCTAAACTAATTCTACACTACTTTACTAGATGCCTAAATCTGTATGTGAGGCTCTCTTTATATAGGAGAGGAACGAAGCTTCTAGTTCCTTAGACGCTCCCCCACTTCTAATCTTGGCCCTTCATTCTTTGATTGCTCTCCACGCATTTGATCTAGACCTTTCTTTACCTTACACGTCCCATCCTTCAATCAAATTCGTTGGGATCACCAACGTGGATTAGAAAGGTGTCAGTGGTGGCAGGGTCTTCTAGAAGGGTTAATTTTACTTAAACGAGGGTAATTAGGATGCTGGGTAATTTTGGGGACGAAGGTGAACAGTGAAAACCATTTCTCCCGCCTTTTCTTTTCTTTATTCGTTTGACCGAGTTTATAAAGGTTTAACTTGGGCTTAATATATGAAAAAAGGAATTGGGCTCGTTGGTTATAGTATTTTGGGCTTAACATTTAACTTAACGACCATTAGTCCATTAGTAATAAAGGACTAACGGTGTAATTGTTTTAGGGATTTTTAGTGAAATGATTTAACATTCAAGGACTATTTGGTAATTTCAAGGGTTTGTCTTCACATGAGTTGACCAAGGTTGACTTTTGTTGACTTAAGCTTGATAAACTCCCGGCTCTTGTGTACTCATTCTGTCTCGTGTTCATTTTTGGTCCGGTTTTTTTTGGCCCTTCTCATGTGATATTTTAATATTCGACCTAAGCATCTACAAAAGAACCAAAATACATAATATATTAGTCTATTTTGCCATTATTTCAGTTTTAGGGTCATTTTTGGTATAAAACGGATATGTGATTTCTACATATCAAAATTCCCCAAACTAAATGATTTATATGTCCTCGCGCAATATTGTATGCTCCAAAACCAAATACTCCAAAACCTCCCTAAACTAATCCTTCGAAAAGTAGCAAAGTCTTTTGTGGGGAGAGTTAAGAAATCACAAGTTTTAAAACACCCCGTTTTCCTATTTTTCAATGTTTTTCCATTTTTATGATTTTCATAATTTACAACTTACAACGTATTCACCTATTCTTTGTGACATATGTATTGCTTTTATTATCATTGTATAACTTTTAAGTCAGGAACAAAATGCATTAAGAGTTCCGAAAGGATAAATTTATTGTCTTCGACTTTCACTTCTCCAAGCCAGCTTAAAATAAAACAAGATCATTTGTAATATATGAAGTTTTATGTTAATGTAAACATACTCATAAAGCTAATTGTGTATTACTTCTCCTCCCTTATTCCTAATTTTGTATCTCAAGATTTTATTTAAGTCATATACCCGAAGGCTCTTTAAGACTTTTATTTCGATACTTATTAATCCAAAAATAAAGGGTAACGGTTAAGACGCAATAATTAGTTCCTACCCTTTTGGGATAAGATCAAATGTCATCAAATTAAGTTCCACATCGGAGGTCACCTAAAATTTCGGCATTTATTAGGTTTCTTAGCATGGACCATTCATCACAATTACCCTTAGGTCTTTAAGCATAAATGGACCAATCTTGTTTGTACCATATACCCTACGGCTCTTTAAGGTACAAACAAGACAAAAATTAGCAAAAATATCCATTCCATTACCCTTAGGATCTTTAAGAATGTAATTATGGCTATAATTTAACTTATTAATTTTCATTTACCCCAATATTCCTAAGGCTCTTTAAGGGAAAGCAAAACTATTTATTAATGTGTACATCATAGTATGCCAAATTAAGTATTCCTGATGTTACTTATTTTAATCATAAAGGAATAAAGAAACTTCTCTTGAAACTAATTTATTAACAAAAAAACGCAACAACTCTATTTATTAACAATTATTATAAGGTGTTGAAACAAGTAATGGAGAAAAAGCCCACAATTAACATACTATGAGTATAAAGAAATCCAACTATTCTATGTTTAGCATCAAAACTTATATTCTACTCTATCATCTCTTGTTCTTCACAATTTAAAATTTCTAAGAAAGAAACTCGTGAATACTTAGCCTAATAAATCGATCTTCGCATATTTAAAATCAATTATGGGAACTTGCAAAATCTTGACTTTTTCAAGCTAGACTTGCCTTTTATAGCTCCTTGTATAAAAGATTAGCAAATTTCAATCTATTTACGTTAAGGAGAAAGCTAAGATATAAAACCGGTCGGGTCAAAATTTACTTTTGTTCTCACCAACGAAAAGCCTACATTCGTGTCAAAACACTTATTATTTTTATCAACTATTTTCTATTTTTCATCATTTTTTTATTTATTATTTTTTTAGAGGTTATATATATAAAACTTAAAAATTTAAAATTTTTGCGGAAAAACAGGGTACGTGAGAACAACGGGCTAAGGTAGGTAAGATCATATCGAAGATATACTACCCCATACTAAAACTAAACATTGTCCTCAATGTTTCCTAGTCTACGGCTCGAAACCCCATACTAGAACTCAAAAAGTCGAATGCATAATCCGAGCATGGAGAAAGTATCACAAAAATCTTAAGCCATTTATGAAGTATGCTAAAAGATAGATGTTAGTCGATAATAATCTAGGATATCGGATTTCCCCAAACTAATGGCAAGCAAAGGCTAGGAAGCTCGAGTGGACCGGGACAAAACACCGAACACGAGAGTCTTCAAAAATTTTGGGTCAATCCTACAAACAATCACAAGCACAAACAACAAGAATCGGAAGAGTACAAGCCTCCTCACATCACATTAGAAATAAGAAAGAAGAAAGATGGATAAGCATGGGGTGCCTCCCACGAAGCGCTTTGTTTTTGGTAACCGAGTCACATAGCTTGACTCGATCCCCGCATTTAGTTGTCCATGGGGATGGTTTGGAGATCCGGGACTACCTTTGATGGTATGTCCCCTCCAAAGTAATGCTTCACACGATGACCATTCACCTTAAAGTTTGGACCATCGGGTTGAGATAACTCGACGGTTCCATATGGAAAAACTTGGGTGATGGTGAAAGGTCCCGACCAACGGGTTTTAAGCTTTCCTGAGAATATCTTTAGACGAGAATTGAAGAGTAAAACTTGATAGTACGAAAACTCATTTGAGTTTGCATATTTCTCATCATTGACTCATTAGATTTCATGTAACTTGAAAACTCATTTGAAATCCCTTGTTGAACTTGATTATTAGGAGCTTAAAAAGGTTGGTTTTGATCATTCATATATCAGTTATTGATGCAGGCCCAAGTATTGAGGAATGGGCCATTTTATTTCTGGAAGCCCAAGATCGTGTGAAGAAAGGCCCTTTATTCAAAAGGTCATACCTTGGGCTCAGATGATCCGTTTCAGGCCCAAGACCAGCCTTGAATCATCATATTTTAGGAGTTATTTACATTTTCGTGTTTTTTTGAGAATTTTGAACTTTTGTTTTTGGCATAAC
>BQNB010005621.1:20104-87703 GCA_026074375.1 Tanacetum coccineum
GTTAATGGATGCTTTTACAAAATGATACAATATGAGCTAAACGCTTAAGATATCCATCATGGGAGGTTTAGTAAAATCTTTATAAAAGATGACGAAGTTTATAAATTGGTATATCATAGCGGAGTAATTTTTGTAATAACATGAAATGAATTAGGTTTAAGATTATAAACTTTTTATTACAAGCAATTGTGAATGACTCATTTAATGCCTAGTATATTTAGATAGCTTCATCAAGTTTATTGTAGTGATAAAAGGTTTATGAAATGAAAAGTTTTATGAATTGATAATATTGTATGCCATGTGAATTTTATAAAGCTTTTAAATTTTTTATCATTGTGATGATCTTATGTGAATTAGGGGTGTTGATTTGTTCGGTTATCGGGTTGTTAAGATAGTTCGGTTCGCTTAGTTCGGTTAAAAAAAAATTGTCAACCCGAAAACCGAACCGAACTAGAATTCAACCGAAACGAAACTGAAACCGAATTTGAATTCGGTTCGGTTTTCGGGTTGACCCGAATTACACTATTTATTTTAAAAAATAAAAAAATTACATAGATATTTAACAAAAAAAATATTTCAAACATAAAATGTGTTTTTTAATATTAGGATAAAATTTTAATAATCTTTTTATATATATTTATATAAATTCGGTTTTCGCTTCAGATTGCCGAACACATATCCAACCCGAAAATCGAATTTATAGTTTGGTTCGGTTCGGTTATTAATTCCGTTCGATTCTCAGTTCGATTCGGTTTCGTTTTTTGATTTTTTCGGGTTTTCTGCTCACCCCGAAGCCCGAATTGCCATTTAAAAGAGACTTAAATAGACAAACATTCTCGTCGAGAATTGGGCCAAAATGTCTGATAAAGCATTGGGTAATGTTATTTCATGGGCTAAATAATTATATAAGCGACCCACTAGCGCAGTGGTACATATAAAGGAAGCAAAGCGGGAAACCATGTTTAAAAACCATTTGATTGGGTATCTGCAACAAAAATAGATGCGAGTCTTCAGTAACGTTTGGCTAAAATAAAAAGTAATAAATTTTGGGATTAATTTTATATTCTCATTTTCTCAATACTTTCAACTTTAATTTCATATATACCCAATCATATGAAATTGCCGCGTTTTATAACGTTATTAAGGCTTAAATGCTTAATATGTTAAAAAGTAACCTTAACTGAATCTAAATAACGTAAACCTCGTATGCTAAACTATATTAATCGCAAAATACTTATAAAGTAAATAAGGTTGATTCTGATCCGGCTAACTCGGATAGTGATAGTGATGTTGAAGTGGGTTACGATGAGACAGCTTTATTCGTGGCTAGTGGAGGTGCAAATAATGCAAACTTATATGAGGACGAAGATTATGGCAACTATTATACTTATGATATTGAAGGTTTAACGAAACAATAATTGGCATTTTGTGATATGATGGACATTAATGTTCGTGAGCGTAGTAGAAGATAGTTTAAGTTTAGTGTCTTTATGAGTCAAATGTAAGCTAGTGTTTATGTGGTCATTTCATTTGATAGGAGTAGTTCTGTCTTGTTATGTATGTTTTACCGCCTATGTAACGGGTTGAGATGTGCTTATGTACTTAACTGTTTTTTGAAGTAATATATTTACCGGGTGAATACCTTTTACCAAAAACAATATATGATAAAACCCTAACGGACCAACCCACAACCTTTTACCAAAAACTATATAATACGCCATGCAATTCGAGCGGCAAAATCATTAAAGCTCGACTTGGAGAAGAAGATTATAATTAACAAAAAAACAAAGCAAAAGATAAAAAAAAATGAATAAAACAAAAGATAAAAAAATAGCAAAACATAGTTATCTTGATAAATAATCAAGACTTTGATAGCACCTATCCGCAACGGCCGGATAAACGTAATATAAAAAAATGAACTTTTTTTCCGAAGACTGTCGAAACTTATAACGGCGTGTGACGGTGTGTCTGAGCGATGGAGGCGTCGATACCAGTATGCTTTTCTTTGGATTTTAATTGTGTGTCCATGACCGCTGACGACGTCAACTAACTCTTTGCGGTTTGAGACTTATAAGCAAAACAGTGAGCCAATGTTGTTTTCTGAACCGACTGCTTGTCCCGGCGTGTCGCCGAGGCTACGGCTGCGATTCCGGTATGCTTTTCTTCGAAGTTTATTTACGAAGCCATGACCAATGACCACATCACTTAAATCCTTACAGTTTGGAAGTTTTGGCCGCAATAGTGAGTTGCAGTTTTTGTTTTTTTTTTGTTTTTTGTTTTTTAGCACGGATAAACGGCGGTGGCTATGGTTTAATGGGGTGGCATTGAGGCGACGACTTAAGGTTGCCGACAATGTCCGAAGAACAGACCTAGAGCTCTAATACGGTGTATGCTAAACTATATTAATCGTCATATACGTATAAAGTACATATGATAGGACTTTAACGATCCACGCCTACAATCGGGGTTGGGCCAAGAACCTAATACCGTCTAATAATAATGACAATTTTTAAAAAAAAACTTAGAAAAACTTAAAATGAGTATTGTGTTATGCCAAAAATACCTGTTTTTCTATGTGTTAATATTAATGGTTTTAAATTTCAAAATTTAGTTTAATATCCTAAAAAAAATTATGTTTGAAAACAAGTTTGTGTATGTAACTTGCCTTATGTTGTTGGACCATATCAAAAATAAAAAAAATTACTTTCATATCTAATTTCACTATATATTGACGTTACACGAAACAGTTAATCAAAATTTTACAACTATAATTACTTGTCGTTATAAAACCTTTTGTTACGCACGATATTCGTCTAGTACATCTACAAGGTGTGTTTCACTAAGCGTTTAGCGTTTCCAATATAAATACTGTTGGGATATGTCCATATTATACATAAATATACGGTCGAAAATATGTGAGCCTATCGGGGCACACACGTATACACAGAGGATACGTTTATTAATGTAATTAATATATTTATTGCATACTAATTATATTAATATGTTTCACGAAATATTTAAAACGGTCGTTAATTATAACGTTAGCCGTTATAACTAATTAATAAATGGATATTAACAAGTGAGGGACTGGTTAGTAGGAAAACCAAACTTGTAGGGTGCTTGGTTGTTGGCCGGTCGCAACAAAAAAAGGAGGAGGAGTCAGAGTGTCGTTTCTAGCAAATAAGATGAGATGTTTAAACATAACTTGAAGAAGGGTTATATATATTCCTCTTTCCTCATTCATTCGGTTGTGAGAGATTTACATAACCTAAAGTCCGTCGACACATTTATATATCCCTAAAAATTTATGCATGGTTTTTGCCAAATGGGTAATATCAATTCGCATATACATGACTATGCATGACAGTCATACACATGCATGAAATAGCATGCATGTAATACCATACGTACAAAAACTCTTTTCTTAATTGTGTTACAAATCATTTGCTTTATTCCCTTGTGGAAGTTCGACTGAGTTTAAACACAGAACACTAAAACCTTAGTTGTTTCGTGATGTTTATTCGTGAAGCAAGCACTAGCATCATAGCGTATTTTGATGACGTGTAGTGTGCGCAACTTATAGAGGTTATCTACTTTGGTAACTTGTTTAGGTTTCGTGTACTTCAAAAGAACAAATACGCGTGTTCATAAGCTTTCGTGGTACGCAAATCCTATTTATGTTATATTAATTATATGCACTATATGAGATCTATATTCGTTGCGTCATTCGTGTAATATTACTTGTCTAATATGTTAAATTCCAACAGTGACATCACGAGCTATCGTATAGTGTAGTTTTTTTTGGGTAAATGGTTTTCCCAGTAAATTTTATTACGCGAAAAAACATTTAAGTACAAGGGATGTGGGTGAGTCCCACATCTCCGCCTGTTACATGGGCAAAGCTACTTTCTAAAAGGAAGGTACACAAAATGACTAGACAAAAGAAACATAAATTTATTTATTCTTGCGACCTCGGATATCCAGATTATCACATATAGATTGAATCTCTTGAGTAAGATCCTGACCTTCGTACATATCATCATCGTATGGGTCTTCATCATAGTTACCATTACTATATGAATTCCTCCATTGTTCCAGCAAACTTTGAGTGTCAAAACCTAGCCTTTCTGAAGCCATAGAACGAGCCATATCAATTAACTGATGCAACCTCATCTTCACTATCATAATCACCCGGATACTCTACCTTCTTCAAAGGATTACCAGCTTCATCCACAAGAATAGCTTTCCCACAAGTAAGTAATTCTTCAAACTTCCCAATTTTATCAATAATATGAGTAGTATTAGTAGTACTATTATCGACATTCATAAATGAGGATCCACTTAAAGTAGCCTCGTTATTTACCAAATTAGTAGTCCCCCCCCCCCCTAATTGCTACCTAACTCCACATCATTATCGACCGAATTAAGAACTTCAAATGGATAAAAATGTAAAATTCGCATGTTATCGACCGAAATTACTTCTTCTTACAAATCGTATAGTGCACTTAATTACATAAAAATGTAAAATTAGACCTAAAAACGTATGACTCACATGTTTTATTGGATTTAATTTTATTCAGCCCTTTGGGCGAATTTTATTGCTTAAAAGTCGGCCAATATGGTCTTTAAAATTTGTAGTAGAAAACCCTAGGTCGTATGCATTTTTTACATATAAATAACGCATGTTTACTTGCTTATAAATTGTCGTTATTTAACTTGTTTACCATCATTCCTTGTTTAATTGATTCTCCATGATGAACACATGCATGTTTACCATGAATAATATGTATTAATATGATGATATATGATATATTATTAAGTGTTAGTTGTTTGACATGCAAGTCCGGTGATTTACCTAGTTATACACATGAATAATTAAATTATTTTAGTTGTTGATTGTATGACACCCGGTCACTAAAAAATTTGTAATTTATTCTCTGTAAGTTAAAAAATTTGAAATTTTTATGGTAGATTCACGACTTGATATGCTACAACTTTTTAGTTTAATGCTAAGGTTGGGGAAGACTCCTTCCTTGTCTGGTCGGGGCGTAAAGTCGACTGAAAATTCTTATCAGCTTTTATGTGCTAAGTGATATATACTTTTATAAGGCTTACGCAATTGATTATTCGATGTATGTGGCCTGACTTCCATTAAGAAGCGGGAGCCTTATTTGAGTATATATATTGTCACTAGTTGGTCATTAATTAGGTTGTCATCGGTTTATGATTTGCATGCGTTAATTGTTAATTGGTTCAATAATTGTTATGTGTATAAGTTGTTTATATTTTTGTTTTTATAAGTTGTGAATCATGTAAAAACAAAGGGTTTTTTCGGAAAAGAAAATATAAACATAACTAATAGTTATGAAACTAGATTTATTATAGGCTATTGTTCGCAAAAACTTATGTGTCACACGGATATGGTTATCTATAATGTTGGGGCTTATACCTCAACTTCTCACGATGAGACTTGCAATACAATTAGTTTATAATGTGTTTTCTTAACTAAATATCAACAAGTTTATCAATGACGAAATTTGATCAAAACTATTTACTTGTTATACTTGCACAAGGGTTCGAGGTATCTCGTGACAAGGCTTAAGGTCTTGCCCTACCTTGTTTACGAAACCATACTCTATAATTTTGCCCGCAAGTTCTTGCAACTACATGGTTATAGCAAATGGTTTAGGGTTTGAGTGACCTTTAATCTTTTCCCGAGCCACTACATGCTTCGGAATATGTGATAATTATTAAAAGAACTTGTGTACTTGTACACTTGAAGAGTACAATATAGGGTTTGGTCATTCTTAAAAAAATTCCCGTGATAAATATTATTCTTCTTTAGGGTTGAAAACACGATTGAATTGTCAATATGATTAAAAGTATCGTCATTATTTTATACACATGTTGGTATATAAAATTTAGTGATAATATACACGTTATTTGTCAAATATTATACCCTTTAAAACTAAGTCGTTGCCACCCAATTTTAAGAACACTTGCAATTGCCTTCTACTTTGCGTGGGACGTAGGTAGATTGCAAACCAAGATGATTATTCACTCTTCGTGAGACGTTGGTGTTAAAATCACAATTCTTTATTGGGCGACTTAACCAAGTTAAGTTGGTAAGATCCTTAATCCCGAGGCATCAAAGGGATGAAACATGCTTAGTTAACACTATTAGCTTGAACTCTAGTGTTATAAGTAAATCCCATAATGATATAAGAATTGCACGTGTTTTGCAATTATTGCTCATCAATTATCTTTTGAATACACCATTGATAGCAGATTAACTGATGTGATGGTGGTATGTCAATTTGGGTCCTACTCTTTAGAAAATTAATTGTTTGTTTGTTTAAACGATGGGTATTTAATTTTCTTTAAAGGAGTATTATCGAAAATACTAAAAATTGAATTTTTTAAATTCTTTGATAGTATTAATGCAACATTAAAAACGTAAACGATGGTTTGTTCTTTTCTTAAAGAAGACAAACCGAGCCTTTTTTCCTTGTAAGAAAAAGGGAGACCATTGCTATCCTTTTTCCTTGCTCGAAAAAGATATAATAGGAACAATTGAATTGTCCTAATTCTAATATTACCGCAAATGCGATAAAGGCAAACTAGCATGATTTATCTAGTTGTTTGCTTTAACCCGATAAAAGCACAACACACCCTTATGGTGAAGTAAGCCAATTAAGGAGGAAATTGCATGCTCAATTTTCAAGTTAATAAATAGCATTGATAGACAGTCTCTCATCTACATAGTAGAGCTTTTAAAACCTAAGTGCATTGCTACTAGTAGGATTTCAAAGAAAGTAAGAAAGTAAATAGATTGTTATTTGTTTTCACTAGTTATGTAACACTTACAATGTTGTCAAATCCAATTGGAGCATTGTGATTTATTACTGAAAGATACATTCGTGTAATGTTGTCTAATTCAGTGGGAGCGACAAGCTTTATTATCTTGTTAGTAACCCAGATTATTTCTAGCTTGTGTTGAGATAATACATTACTTTCTAACTATAAACACTCATGGTTTTAAGGATAGTCGTGCACTATTCTTTACTAAACAATGTGGTTCTATATCTACTTGTAATGCTAATATCTGTGACACTGTCATATTGTTCAAATAAACAAACGAGTATCGTGTTGTTTGTCTACATATATGATGTTGTGCCATGCACAAGTGAGAGAAATCTTTATTGTGTGCAAGGTACAACACATAACAATATGATTAAAGTGTAACAACTGGTAATTTTCTAAACTTATTATAATAATAAATTATACTTATTATTATTTATATTTCACTTTTGAACATTTCCGAACTCATTTGACAAAAATGTTTATGTGTTCTTAGAATATCATAAATAATAAAGTAATTAATTAACTTGAAATTACTATTGAAGCCAAAAGTAGGTGTTCATACTTACTTTATTTAAACATATTTATGTCTCTTGTAAAGCCACAAACATGAAGTCTTTTAATTGTTGCAAGACTTATAACATAAAGTAAGACATTAACTTGTTATGTCTTCTTGTTAAGACATGTATATCAAGCCATTGACTTGATCAAAGACTTGTGTTAAACAACATGCAATTGGCCTAAAAATACTATTATACCCTTCCAGTTTGTGACCTTAGGTGCAATATGTAAATCTAACGAGTATAAAGTTCATCTAAAATATTGTCGGATTGTCTCACAATATTAATCCTCATGGAATACCACATTTTTTATGGTATGTTCAATGAGAAAAATCAAACTTTATTGGTATCGTTTGATTCAAGATAACTTTAACGCCTTTTTTTCCAAAACCTGTCAAGGTTAGAAAATTAAGTATGTCTTGTATATACTCAATAAGACTCCAGCTTAGGGCTTTGGTTCCATTGAGAAGGTTTTTAGATTGAGAAAATTAAGAAGTAATCATGGCCATTGATATCTTTTAATTATGAAGGATTTTACAAATTACTTATTAAGTTAAAAAGGGTATGTAGGATCGATATTCCTTAATGAAACACTGATATACTGTCAACTATGCGGAATCTAGTTGGCAGTACTTAGAAGAACACACATAGATTAATCAAACGATTTGTATTATAAACCTTTTGAATCTGCCTAAATTGCAAGATCCTAATACAATACTAATAATTCGTGTTTTTCTATATCTTCTAATACCTTCCTAGAGATCCTTTTATAAACATAAGGATAACCTCAATTAGTGTATAAGTCCTTGTATGACATAAACACTAATCAATACTAATCATTAAAATAACTGTTACAAGATAATTACTTAACATAATCCGTTTAAATGATAATCCTTTAAGATTCCTTTATCCACGGCAGTACGTTGACTTTTCCATACTAAGTAGGCAGTACTTCGATCTTCAACTTAGCAGTACTTTGACCTTTTGCTTAGCAGTACCTTGACTTTAACTTGTATATCCCAAAAATCCTCCCCTAATTGAATTCACATGCTTGACTTCAAGTCTTGATAGTTTGTCTCTTGTTCAGCATCAGTCTGTCTTGTCATTTAAGCAGTACTAGCCTTTAATCTTTTAAGCTTCATCCTTTGAGCAATATCTTGTACACAATCTGTTTGAGTATCTTGAAATGTAACCCCTTGTTATAGACATAAACACTTCTCTTTGTCTTTGCATCAAACAGATTGTTCTTCTCAGCAACATGTCTTCTCAGCAACGTAATGGTTTTTATGAGCCTTTACCAAGTAGCCATTTACTCTTGGGCAGTCATGTTCTTTGGTACCTAGAAAAGGTAATAATCCATGGTAAACTGAAAACCACTTCAACACTCAGAACATTAATCATAGTGTGTTGAATACTATATGACTTTTGGTAAGTCATTACAACCATAAACGGATTTGACAAGTCTTTACCTGTAGCCGTTTGCTCAGGACTAGTCAACTCTCAGTAATAAAACATTGGTGAGTTGAGAACATATAGTTTGAGCAACTATTAAAGCTATCAACGGATTTGAGTTCTCTTTACCAAACAGCCGTTTGCTTTGGAGTAGCCAATATTTCAGTGTAATACCATGGTGTATTGATCACCATACAATTTTTGGTAAATTGTCAACCATCAACAGATTTGAGATGTCTTTACCAAAACTGTTTGATTTGGACTAGCCAATTCTTATGTTTGTTAGACATGGTGAATTGATTACCATTTGCTGTGTGGTGGTTAACCAACACTCAATCCCTTAAAACAGTTTGATTTTCAAATATTTGTGCTTTAAACCTTTTTGCACACTCAAATCTTCACAATATTTCAAAAACAACCTTTTTAACTAACAGTACTTTTAACAAGGTACTGTTTGTTTTAAACTAGCAGTACTTTGAATAAGGTACTGCTTGTTCACAGTTAAATCTTTTTATCAAAACAAAATATATTACTTTCAAAGAAAATTTTGATAAATCATACCAGTTGTTTAAGGATTGTCACCATCTTCAGTTGTCCACAAAATGAACAGATGTATCAATGTAATGGCTATCTCACTTTCATCTTCAACTTCCATTCCATGATCCAGCATCCTTATCATCAACTCTCTAGATAGAGGATATCTTCTCTCAGCCAGCATATGAATCATAGTGCCATCCTCTAACTCTAGTGTATGCACTCCTGAAGATTCATTAAGTCTCCACCTTATGATTTCCCAATCTTCTTGGTTCTTCCAGAAGTCATCATCACTCGTTTCAGGAGTCTCCCAAATAGTTGTAAGATCACCTAGAAGTATCAAACCTAAACAATGAGAATTTGCTCCATAATAGCTTTGAACAACCCGATATAGATGTTGTAAATCCTGTCTATCCAAGATATGTAGTATCTCCCACAAGGTGTCAAAAGCCCTGAAATGATTATTCGCTCTGTGAATAATGAGATACTGTCCATCAGGTGAATCAATAACCTGGAGCTCTGTAATCATGGAGATCTACTAGTGACTCTTTATCTTGTGCACTCTTTCAAAATCAACAATCCTAAGATAGTCCTAATCTCATAAACTGTCTTCGTCTCACTAAGCTCGTGATGGTTGTTCTCAGAAATTGAGCTTTCCTTTTCCCTTTAAGAGTCTTTTTGCTTCTCTTTCTTTCAACATCTCCCTTTCTTTCTCTGAGCCCATTGGAATAAAATCTTTGAAGGAGTCTTTAATAGATTCTTGAACTTTGTCATACAATTCCTTCATCTGTGGATACTTGAGTTTTTGCAAATTCTTGTATCCTTGACCTTTTAAGAAATTCATCATCTGATTTCTTTCTTGAGCAAGAGAGGTAGTCTTTGGCTTTGCTTTCTTCAATTCTTCCAACCTTTCTTTCTCTTCGCATCCCATTCAGATTGAATCTTTTCTAGCAACGCCTCATCATTTGTAGTCTCCCAAAGCCTGATTTTGTTGAAGAGTAAATTCTTCTTTTTGGGGTTCTTCTACCAGGGATCCCTTTGCCTTTATCTTCGGGTCATAGCTTGAATGGTTGTTGAGGTTGAGGATGAGATTGTATGGACCGGAATGCTTTAAACCTCTTGGTCTAGAGATATCAGCAAGAACTTCATCAACTTTGAACTGTTCTTCAGGCTCTATATTTTGAGTTGGACGGATTGGGCTTGAGGGACCTGCTTCATCCTCAAAATTTAGTGTCCTTGGAGTGATAGTACTCTATCTAGCAGTACTTTGAATTGTCTCCAAATCCAGTTCTTCAGTATCTCCACTCTTTACATCAGAAGCCTTTTTCTCCTCAATATTGATTTCTTCAGTCTCATCACTTTTTCTTTCCAAGTCAGGAGTAACAGCAACATCTTTATCAACAATATCTTCAAAGAAAGGATCTGCTGTATAATCATCTTGAACATAGTGCTCTTTAGACAAAGTACTTTCATCCTTATTCCTTCCCAATTTGACTGAAGACACTTCTTCTTTTTGCGTCTTCTGCTTTTTGCCTTCTCTTCTCTTCTTAAGATTCTAACTCTACCCAAAAGCATGATGATTGACCACTGGCTGTAACTAATTTGGACAGTTTTCTTGAGTTTACTGATCTCAGCTATGAAGTCATTTGGCTTGAGAAAGAGTTTTGCATCTTGACTCCTAACTTCCCTGTTTAAAAGCATAAAGATCCAAAAGTCCCTCATCTCCTCCAATGTTTGAGACGCATCTGTGGGAGTATAATCATTGGGAGATTTAGGAATAGCAGCAGTACCCTGAGATGCAGCAGTACCTTGTAGACTAGCAGTACCTTGAGATGCAGCAGTACCTTGTAGATTAGCAGTCCCGTGTGAGTTATCAGTACCTTGAACTTCAGCAGTACCTTGGGAAAGACTAGCTTGAGCAGCACTTTGAGTAGGGGTACCTTGAGCATCCCTTGCAGAACTTGCAGCCCTAGAATGAGGACTAGTACTATGTTCCTCCTCTGCTGCCAATGCTGTGACGACCTCTAACATAGGGGGAGTCAAGGGGGTAATCCTACACGAGAACTTAGGACTATGCTTCCTCATAAAAGTGAAGATCTTAGAGGGAAGTGTAACTGATGGTATAAAATCCTGAGGTCTGGCTACTCCCTCTAATTGCTTGTTCAAAAACAGTTGAATGAACCTAGGATACATAAGAAAAGGTGTACCATTGGAAATATGTCCTAGCATTCCATTCATTATCATCAAAGAAAAATTGAACTTCTGATTCGTTGCTAATCCTACTAGGGCAGAGGCGATGTTGGTTCCAAATTGCTCCCATGAGGTACTCTTAGGACTAAGACAGTGAAGTAAGACATGAACTAAATACTTCCACTGTGGGCTAAATAAAGGTTTAGAGAAAGTGAGTTGTGCTAAATTACCCTCGTAGCCAATATCTCTGAGCACGTCCCAAATAACTTGCTTAGGAAAGCAATCTACACCGTGTGCATCATCAAAGAGTAGGTCAGCTCGAATGGTTTCTTCAGAAATCAAAATCTTTTTGCCAGCGACCATCGCGCGAATGTGAGGTACGTCATTGATCACTCTGAGAGAAGCGGTAGCCCAAAATTGTTGAAGCCATGGACCGATTAGATCAGGATCAACTAACAACGAGTAGTTAATTGAGCATCCAGTTAGATAGTCGATGATTTGATAAAAATCAGCATTCTGCGCCGTCTTCTCCACACAAGCGATCATGTTGTGTTTGTTACAAGTGCGAATATTTGCCATTTGAAAAGAAATTGATGTGCGTCGGAGGTTGGAATTAAAAATTTGTGAATGAAAAGAGATAAAATGAGAGAAAAATGCAATTCAGTTGAGTATTTATAGGATTCGTTGGATTATTATAAGTACCGTGTAAATACGTTTTTAGCGCAAAAACGTATGTTTGACCGTTGACCGAACGTTAGAACAGTACTTAGTTGTCTAAGCAGTACTTTCTAAGACAAGCAGTACTTTGAGTTGTCGAAGCAGTACTTTCAACTGAAAAAGACGTCCAACTCAAATTTGTTCAACCACAACCCTGCAATCTTGCAAAATATCTCTTCAAATCATCAAACCTCTGAACAATCATTCATATCCTCCCCTCAAATGTAGCTAGAGTGCTTCAAAAGATCCAATCTAACCAAAACAGTACTTCACTTTACACCATGTACTTTAACATGTTATCCTCCCACAAATGTAAGCCATTGGTTTCATCATCCCAATAGTTACCACCAAAAAGTTAAATCTTGCTAAGTCAAAGCCTTTGGTGAGTAAATCTCACATTGTCATCAGTAAGACCTTGACCACATTAATGAGGCCTTTTGCCATAACAATCACAATGAAGTGATGTCGAATCTGAATATGCTTGGTCTTTGAGTGGAAAACATGATCTTCACAATGCAAATGGTACTCTCACTGTCAATATGGATTTCAGTTTCATGGAAGTTAAATCCATAATCAAGCATTGATTTGCATCCAATAGTACCAGCACAACAACTTGGCAGCTGCTACAAATTCTGCTTCAGTAGAGAGATAGCCACGAATTGTTTGTTTCTGCATTGCCAAGAACCAGTCTTCGTTATCCAAGATATTGACATCCTCCTGAAGTTATCTTCTACATGATTGTCCCCCAGCATAGTCACTGTCTGAAAAAGCTTCTAAATGAAAAGGAGAGTCCTTAGGATACCATAGACCTAATTTTGGTTGATGTTTGAGGTACCTAAAGATCCTTTTGACAGCATGCAGGTGAGAAACCTTTTGGTAGTGACTTGACAATCTGCACACAGACAACAGCATACATTATGTCCTGGTTCTTTAAGCATTTAAGTACAAAGATACACCAATCATAGACCTATAAAGATGTACCTCAACATCTCACCTCATCATCTTTTTCTAGAGATTTATGAGCTTCATGGGGTGGAGCCAGGCTTAATGGTTCTAAAGTCAAATTTGTTGAATGTCTTTCACATATTTGTTCTTGAGTTTCTAGAAAAATACCAGCAGAAGTTTGCTTGACTTGAAGCCCCAAAAAGAAAGTGAGTTCACCCATTGAACTCATCTTGAATTCCTTTTGCATAAGATCTTCAAAATCCTTCACCATAGAAGACTTGGTTGATCCAAAAATGATATCATCAACGTAAACCTGTACCAACATGATATCTCTTCTATCCTTCTTAATGAACAGAGTTTTGTCAATAGCCCCTCTCCTATATCCATGCTTCAAAAGAAACGTGGAAAGCTTCATACATGCGCTTGGGGCGTTGATGCATGGCCGTAACAGTGCCTTGACAACTCTGTAGATTTGTTTGGATGAGCAGATCTTCCAAAACCTGAGGTTGTTTAACGTACCCTCATCTTGATTTGCATATAAGAATGCACTTTTGACATCCATCTGATAGACAGTAAAGCCCATGAAAGATGCAAATGCCAAAAAGAGTCTGATTGCTTCAATTCTAGCAACTGGTGCAAACACTTCATCATAATCCACACCTCCTCTTGTCTGTACCCTTGTGCACTATTCTGCTTTTGTTCTTGTATAATAGTACCCCGTTCATCTCTCTTGTTTCTAAAAACCCATTTAGTTCCGATCACCCTCTTGCCATCTGGTAAGTCAACATAACACCCATACCTCTTGTAGCTTGAATTGAAGCAGGTTCTTCCTTTCATCGCTTCAACCAACTTTTCATCTGCTAAAGCTTGAGAACTTTCCCCTTGGTTCCTCTTGAGATAAGAAACACGCAAACAGTCAAGTCCTTGTTTATCTTTGTGGTTATTCTGTATTGCTTGAATATAAAAGAAGCAAAGTCTTGGTAGAGATGGTCAGAAGCACTTTCTTTAAGCATTCTTCTTGTGAGAATCCCATCAGACTTTACCACTAATTTGACTTTGAGATGAATTCTTATGAATTCTAAGTGTTAGGAAGATAGAGGTAGACATCATGTTAGGATCATGTTTGTTGTAGTCAGCTGCTCCACCTTCCTCAGTGTCTGTATTTTCAGCATCAAAAGAGTTTGTAGAGAAAACACCATCATTTGGAATATCATCATCAGAATCTGTAGGTGTATTGCCAGTACTTTGAGGAGGTGTATTAGCAGTACTTAGAGTGAAAGTACTGTCGACACACTCTTTTCCCTTTTCAAGTGCGATTCTCTTCTTTTCCTTTTCAAAAGCATTCCTTTGAGCATCATTATGAAGTTTAGCAAGAGATTCTTGATGCATCAAACTCACAAGCTCATCATGTAGAGATGTTTCTCAAGGACAATGAACTTCTTTGTTTAGCAGTAGGATTCCTCTGAAGGCGTATTTCTGACTTTATGAATGTTTGGACCATGAACAATGAACTGTTGATCATCTAAATCGTCAACATCATCATGAGTTGATACATTTCCTCCTGAATCAGCATAGTTTTCTTTCCTTACAGGAATGTAATTCATTGAAGGAGTTAGAAGTTCAAGATCAAACATCCAATCAGGACCTTTTCCTTTTTGATTCTCCAAATTCTCAAGAAAGTATACATGAAGAACAGTTCATGAACCTTCATGTGACCCCTGTTATAGACTCTAAAACCTTTGCTGTTAGTAGAGTATCCAGACAGATAGCCTCTTCTGACATCTATCAAACTTACCCAAATGATCTGGGGTATTAAGTATAGTCAGAGGACATCCCAAAAGGTCACATGTGAACTGATGTTAGGAGGATCTTCCCATCAAAATTTCATAAGGAGTCTTCATATAGATTTAGTCACCAAAACTCTATTAAGCACAAAACAAGCAGGTGTGACAGCATGTCAGCCCAAAATTGAATATGTATAAGGGAAGTCGTCTAACATAGTTCTAGCATCTCCATGAGAGTCCTATTCTTTCTTTACTGCGACACCATTTTGCTGTGGCTCCTTGCAATGCAAAATATTCTCTCTTGTATTCCTTTCTTGGCACAAACTCATTCATTAGTTGATTCTTGAACACATTCCAAGGTCTACATGATGGTCTTTCAATTTATGACTTAGCTAGAGTTCTAATCCCACGATCAATCATGAAAGCATATCATATGTTACGTCCCTGTGAAAGCCAAGAAAAACACCATTGAATTTACTACAGTCATCAGTGACCACCAAGCAGTACTTCTACCTATTTTACCAGCCTCTACTGAAACAGGTCCCAAATAAATCATATGGAGCAATTCTAGAGTTCTCTGATCGTTCTTCCTTCCATCTTCTTGCAAGAAGCCCTGTGATGTTTACCCTTTCAACATGCCAAACATGATGATCAAGCTTGAATGTCCTTGGAAGGTAAGCCACTAACCAGATTGCCCTAACCAACTTGTTTAAATCTTGAGTTGAGACATGCCCCAATCTTCTAGTGCCATAAGACAGCTCAGTCCTTTTGATGCCTTTGCGACCAGGCATGTGAATCCCACCAGAGGGAAATAATATCCTTTAGAAACCCCCCACCACAGGCTGTATACATCATATCTTCTAGAGCACGAAGATCACCAGGTCTTCATCAACAAACTTAAACTTTGGAGATAGGATAAGACACTCCTTGTCAGTGAAGAGTACTTGTGTCTTTTATCACAGATTTGATAAACAGAAAGTAAATTGAACTTGAAGCTCCTCCACATAGCTACTTTCTCAAAGTCTATGCAAGATTCTTTGATGGTTCCCTTTTCCCTAGATTCTTCCTCCTTTAGAGTCATTTCCAAAGCCACATAACCACCCTAGAACTCTTTAAAATCAGACAGCTTGTTCCTTTTCCACCTGTCATACTTTCCAGAGCATCCACTGTCAATGATAGCAAAACCTTGATATCTTCTTCTGGATTGCCCTGTACAAACAATTTTAAAAGAATTATACATCTTTCAGGGACCACAAGTCAATCTGACTTGGATTACCCTAATGGAGTTACATACTCAAATGTGTTAGAGTGTGTAAGATCCATTATCCCAAATCACAGAATCCTAATAGTTCCCTTTGGTCTCCATGTTTTTGTTTTGGATTATATCATGGCACTTTTCTTTTGACAGTTTTGGAAGTACTGCATGGTTCCAACAGAACTTTCCTTTACTTTTACCCAGATAGATTTCACATTTTTCCTTGGACTTTGTGGTCTTGAGAGGAGTCTTGAAAAACTTGATGGTTCCTATTGATCTTTGGTAATATCCATCCTGGGGATAATAATGTACTACCATACTTTTGTGAAAGTACTGCGTGTGGTACTTTTGGTCTAGCAGTACCTTGATAAAACACATTAGCAGTACTTTTTGAAGGTACTGTTTGTGTCTTACTTGATCTTGCAGTACCTTTTACCCTTCCCTGTAAGTACTGCTAGATGGGAAAAAAAGACCTCCATGTTGAGGGTACCATAGAGTTTCTTGAGAAATTACAATGGATCAACCTTTGGATGTTGTTCCCACTGGTCATGTGTACCTTAACTCTGTGTTCCCTAGATTTTATGAGTATGGTTAGTTTGAAGGTATCTTTCATGTAAATTACCGTCCTTGATTATGTGATTAGGACTAGTTAACATACAAAACATAAATTACCCTTTTGTGCCCAAAACCCGTTTTCCTAGATTCTTGACCAACACTGTTTTGACTGCTAGGTGACCTGTTTTCAAAAGATGTTTCACTATTTTCTGAGTTAAAAACAGTTTTCTTTTGAGTTTCTAAAGAGTTTAAAACAGTCTCTTCATCATCACTGTCAACCCAATCTTCAATTATGACTTTATATCTATCAATTTCCTGGTGACTGACCTTTGTATTCTCTTGAATTAAGGACTTATTCCTAATTGATAGTTCATCTATCCTGTAAAAGAGACAATGCCCAGGTGGTATGATAGTAACCTGTTGGTGGAGGTACCGAATGAAATCCTTTTGTCTTTTGAAAGTTTGGATACAAAGATTCAGTCGAATTTGTATTCCCAGAAGAATTGTCACTTTCCATACCACTACTAGACTCAACCCTAAATCCTATACATGATTTATCAGACAAATATCTTTGTTTGTTTAGAACTTCATTTTGAAGTACTGAAGCATTTGACCATTTTTCAAGTTTTACCTTGAAATCATCTCTTTCTTTTAAGGCTTGATCTAGTTCCTTTTGTTTTTCTTCTAGTTTCAAATCTCTTATCTTTAAGTCATATTCCATCTGTTCATACTTATCACCCCATGCATATTCATTCTTTTCATGTGTTTTAAGTTATGACTCCTAATGACTCTAAAGCTCATTTGATATCCGAGAATATCAGACCTAGCCTTTTGAAATTGTCACTTTCATTTTGATAACATTTCAAGCAATTTTCTTTATAGGAAAAAAGAATTACTACATTTGGAACAGTAAGGTACCTCTGAGTTTGTAGCCATCAAAGCTAGAGACACTGATGTATCATCAGCTTTGTTGCTCCAGTCAAAATCACCAAGTCCATCTTGTCCAAAGTGCACATGTTCTGCATTAAACTCCATACTCCAATCATCTGTCAACTTCAGTAGTGGCCATCAATAGCATATGTACTGGTTCAGCATCGAATTCCACGTTCCCGTCTATATCTTCATTGTTGAACTGTTGCCCACCAAAGGCTTTTAGTTTTGAATCTTCAATAGCACAATTCTCTTTTCCTGACGACTCATTTGCCTGTTTTTACCTGTATTTACAATCTACATTCCCTAGCAAAATGACCCAACTTTGACAGTTAAAGCTACAATCTTTGACTTATCAAAGGGTAATCCATTCTTTGGCTTGGGTTCAATGGGTCTTCCTGTTCCCTCATACACTTCCTTATCCTTGCAGTTATCATGGCCACATTGCCATCGAATGTCAATTTCTTCCATTAGCATCTTCATCAATTGCAACAGATCTTCATCATCAAGAGTTGTAGGCAAAGATTGCTTGTTGAGCAAAAGAAGGACAATGGAATTACATCTGAGTGGAAGCACAGTTAGGACAGTTTGCACTTGCTTGAGGCAGCCTGATATATCATTTGGGGATAATTGCTGGTTCAACATTTTTGTTTTAAAGTACTGCCTTAGACTTCAGAGACATAAAAGCATATTTTGTGAGTTGAGTTTTAAACACCTTTAATTCATGCTCATACACCTTCAAAGTTGTTGTAGAGATCTTCAAACTCTAATTCATCCAATCCATGTTGTCCCCGAATCATTTAGCAACGACATGCCACACAGATGAAAACTTCTGAGAAACTCAAATTCGCATCTTCAAGGGATACTTATCATCATATAATTCAAGCATACTAAGGATGTCTGAAACCTTTCGTATGCTGAATCTAGTTCATCTCTAATCCGATAGCAAAAGTCTCGAATGTTGTTTCAAAAGATTCTTTTGCATCTTCTTTGATGCGTCATTGCCTCCAAATCTTGCTTTTATGGCTGTCCATAAGGTTTTTGCATTTGTGGCATCATGAAAGCTAAGCAGATGTCTATCAGGTATTGCAGAAAGCAATATGTTAAGGGCTTTCTCATTGTTTCTTCTTGCGTTTGCAGCAAGTGAAGTTTTTGGTGCTGAAGAGGATGCAGGATCATTGTGGCTTGGTCTCCAATGGTGATTAAATAACCCGACAGCTATATGATCAGTGATGGCAATGTACTGTCCGCATCATCATAGACCAAAGAACATAATCACCCTTCATTGAAATTGGGAATACTTAGTGCAGTAATGGACGAAGGTGTGGGGAAAGTTTCAGCTCAGACATCTTTTAAGTTTTGAAAAAAGATTTTGAATGATTAAAAGTTCTTCTAGATCAGAGTCTCTCCACAAGCTCTGATACCACTTGTAGGATCGTTATTCCTTAATGAAACACTGATATACTGTCAACTATGCGGAATCTAGTTGGCAGTACTTAAGAAGAACACACAAAGATTAATCAAACGATTTGTATTATAAACCTTTTGAATCTGCCTAAATTGCAGATCCCTAATACAATACTAATAATTCGTGTTTTTCTATATCTTCTAATACCTTCCTAGAGATCCTTTTATAAACATAAGGATAACCTCTAGTATGTGTAAGTGCCTTGTAAGACATAAACACAAACAATACTAATCCATTAATAATAACTGATACAAGATAATTTACTTTAAACATAATCCGTTTAAATGAATAAACCTTTAAGATTCCTTTAGCCACGACATATCTTTGACTTTTCCTACTAATAGCATTAAATCGATCTTCCAACATTAGCAGTAATTTGAACCCTTTTGTCTTAGCCAGTAACTTTGACCTATGACTTGTATTTCCCAACAGGGTATATAAGTAATTGCATCATTTAAAGTCAAATTAATGAGAAAAAATTGAAACCGTTTTTTTATTATGAACCAATTATGCACCTACGCCATAACTGTACAAGGTTTTACAAGATTTATTGCATCATTTAAAATCATGTTATTTTGCAATTCACTTGTTCGAAAATTTTTGTGAATCAATTATCAATTATTTTTTATATGCCAAACTTCACATAAAAAAAATCTTGCGAATCAATTATTCTTTTATGAATCAATTATTTTTTTTGAATCAATCAGTTTTTCTTCAACTCGTATAAACTTGCGCATGTATTAAATATTTTCAAGCTTCACATAAAGAAATCTTATATAAATATATGATTCATATTTTTTCAATGTTATACAAATTTTAGTTTCGTCCAATAGTTGAAGCATGACTAACGCATGTCTTGTGGGTTTTGAATCACTTTATATATATATTAGTCTTATACGGTGAGTCGCTAAAAAAATTGTTAGTATCTTTTGTGAATCATTTTCGAATTAGCGAATCGAACAAAAAAGTGGTGGGTTTTTTTTCTTGTTACCAATCAAATTCCTATCAACGAACATCTAATTTACATGGTAAATCACACCCATTAGTGAATCATGGTTAAAATATTGTTAATATTTTAATCATGATTAACATCGCGTCTTTTGTGTTCGAATCGGTATATATGTTTTACGTGGTTTAGTGAATTTAACAAAGGGTAAGTGATTTTTATGAATCATATGCCAAAACATAACAAAATTCGTGTCACCGAATCATGTTCATTAGTGAATCATTAAAAATATGATGAGTATTTTACTATGAATCAAGTTGAAATTAATGAATCAATATTACGGATAAAAACTAAATAGATCAACCATAATTCTCCATTATCAATTGATTAAAAAACAATGACGTCATAAGAAGCAAAGAAATTTATTGACCCTATAATGACGTCAATAAATATGAATGAAAGACATTAATGAGTGCTTTAAAATGTCAATTTTACCCTTATATGAGTTTGATGAGATGAAGGGTTAAGATTATTTCTCATTCTTCTCAATCTTAAACTCTTCTCAATCGATCCGGATTCCCAGCCTAAAAGGTAAATAAGACACCATCATGTTGTGGAATGTGATGACTCACATTAAGTCTTAAAATTAAAGTTTTGAATTTGTTAAACTTCTTGTGAAGCATGTTATTAACAAACTAGAGTCAAGAACTGTCAATGTATTATGTGATGTTCCAAAAATAGAACAATTTATTATTACTCTGCATGCTAAATACTTATAAAATACTCTATACTTACAAAAAGTAAGTGGGAGCAATTTTAGATCTTAAAGAGATACAATTACAAAATACATAATCTTCTAAACACACTAGCGAATGTTATTTTATTGTTGAACATGTAAATGTTAAACCACGTAATGATATAATTCTCGTTCATAATCCGCAAAGATACCTCAAATACTTTACTGATATATTATATCAATGCTAAGGAATATGAGTCACAGGATTATGGTGAACCCATTAACCATAAAGATGCATTGTTGAATCTTGAATTTGATAAATGACTCAAACTATGAATATTAAGATGATGTCTATATAGATAATTAATTTTGGAACTTGATTGATCTTTAACCAAACGGTTAGACTGTGAAGTTAAAATAAGTTTCTTCAAAGAGAAGAAAAACCCAAGTGGTTTGTTTCTTTGTTTCAAACTGATAAGGACAATAATGTACACATATTTAATGCACGCATTATGACATGACTTTTAATCATACTCAAGCAATTGACTGTTGTAAAATATTATTTATATGCGCATTAATTATGTAAAGATGATTTATTGTCATACTAGTTTTCATGTAGATGAAATATAGCAATGGAATTTCAAAACTCTTCCTTGAATGATTACTATTGCGAGGACGGTAAGTAATCAAATGAGTTTATGAAGTTATATAATCTTTATGAAGTGTACGAAAGGCAACAATCCAAGTATGAATTATTGTGAGCATCTAGGAGCTAAATATTAAGTTTAATTGTTGAATAAATCACGTGTTTGATTTAATTTTTAGTTAAAACTAAGATAACTCATGAGTACTCCTGAAAGCTAGTGGGAGCATTATGTTAATTTTTCTTAAATCGTATATGTTGTATTACATATAGGCGGTGACATTTCATCTAAGCTAGATGTTAATTCTTAGATTGAAATGAAACTTTACTTGAGAGATTTAGGAATTGAAACATACAACCTTAGAATGTATGTTTATTGTTTTAAACATATGTGGTAAATAAGTCTAACACAACATGATATACCGTATAGCGAGTCTAAATGGATAGATATATTTTAATAAGATAGAACATGAATGAATTTTTATGTCTGACTAAATAAAAAATTCATTATGTACATCATATTGTGTAGAAGAATAAATGTATCATGCATGAGTGCAAGATGATCTGACAACATTGGTATCTAACTGAAAGTCATCAGATAACTATTAAAATAAATATTCTAATGAAATATGTTTGGATTTAGAAATTCATTCTTGAGCTTAGAGCCATTCCCAGTAATGAGAATTCTATGGATGTACAATGCGAAAATTGTTGCGCAGTTGTCATAGTCAACCAACTTGGAGTTAAGGAATGCACCAAACATTACCAAAGAAATGTTCATAGTTTATGGATTTTTATAAGAGCATATTGTTGTTTGAATACACCAATGCTAGTTTAATTGAGATGACACTCAATCCTAGTCATGATAGAATTTCATCTTGATGACGACCATATAGACTAGTTGTGCTCAACTAAGAGCATAATTGCATTATACATAAAAGAATAAGAATGCTTTACACTTTTAGAAGTTGTGAATGATGATTGTCTACAATAGGTGTTTGCAGATCTCACACACCTTATGAATATAGTGTGTCAATATCAAGATACTTGTATGCACACGTACAAACAATCATGATATATGTTCAAGAACTTCATTAATTGAATTTTTGAAATAAGTATTCTCAAAATTTCGAAAGATTAAAACTTAGTTGAGTTAATCTATATCGTATTAACAAGTACGGTCGTCGTATCTTGAGGCATGATTTTTCAACTAGGATCATCATGCATTGATCTTTTAGTATTTGGATAAAGGATGTTATACAATTTCTATTTTTATAATGAATTAAAGTATTTGGTATGTATGTTTTCATTTAATATTAATTGTATCATATATTTGCATGTTTATTCTGTGAATTATTTCATTATTTGTCCATTGTCGATCAACAATACGGGAGTATCATTGAATTGAGATAAATTTGAGTGATTGGTAATATTCTGTGAATATTAAAGGATGTGTCCGCCAAACTCACATGTTATTCACAAATTTGAATATCGAACAACCCTAACTAACAAGATTATCACTTTAAGGATCAACGTCATTAAGTGAATCTTATAAGTAATTTTCGTTGCTAATCCTTAGAGTTGAGATGCAAACAGGTCTTGCATGTATGGATAGTACTTTTTGTTATAGTTTAAGCTATCCTGAAAAAGATAGTTATAAGGGCTATTTTTAGAAGTGTTGTGAAGCACATGAATGACACGTGCATTCAATATAGAATTTTTTCCTTCAACTAGCTATTGAAGAATGATGTCACTGGGCCCCACGTTGGGTTGAACAGATGTTTGCATGGCCATGCCCAAAGGTAGTCTAGATAGTCTCGATACATTTGGTAATCTAGTTTAATCATAGAAACGAGAAACAGAATCATTAAATAATGAAATGACATAGATCCATATCCTTATTTAGCATGACATTAGAAACAAAGGGATGGTAAATGACAAATTATTTAAACTAAGACTTTACAAAACTACACTCGTGTATTTATGGTAACATTGGTGTGTTGTTGGACGTTTACCAATGTTGTTATATTTATTTATGACATGTACAAGTGTGAGCTGTTGGGATATGTCCATATCAAACATAAATATAAGGTCGAAAATATGTGAGCCTATCGGGGCACACACGTATACACATAGGATACGTTTATTAATGTAATTATTATATTAAGAGTTAAGTACATAGATCGTCCTTGTGGTTGTCTCGAAAATGCATGTTTCATCCTAAAAGTCCTGAAATTACACTGATCGTCCATGTAGTTGTCCATTTTGAGTTGACCGGTCATTTGATTGTAACTCCATCCAAAATATCATTATCTTTTTCTTTCGTGAGGGGTATTATGGTCAGTTCACATACAATAATACCCTAAGGACCAACGTTGCAACACAAAAGAGCTTATAAACCCTCCCGCTATTTTACACACAAGTACCTCTATGTCTTGATCATTCTTGTTTCTTTGTTCCTCTCTCGACCATTCTTGTTTCTCGGTTCCTTTCTTTGTGTCTTGATCATTCTTTTACACACAAGTACCTCTATGTCTCGATCATTCTTGTTTCTTTGTTCCACTTTAAGAGATCCTAATCTTCTAATGGCAGGACTTTTGACTGATCGTGTTGCCCTTGATGAGTATATGGGGGTTGGTTTCATTCTAAGGTTTATGAAGCATTGGATGTGTGTTCAATGGGTATCAGTTTTCGTATAGAGTTGTAGGAGAAAATTGCAAGCCGTCGTCATGTGATCGAGCACCTAGAGAAGGTGGGGGCTACTTCTGGATGGCTGATGTGTTTGAATAGGGATTAAGAGGATGATGTTTCGTTGTTGGGATTGCTTGATACCTTTGTGCACAAGATGTATGAGATAGTTCGTAAAAGGGAGAAGGATGTCAGGGAACTAGACTACTGAAGGCATTTGTATTGGTTTCTTTTGGGTAGCTTGTTGTTATGGTAGTTGGTGGTTATTAGTTTGTATGTATGGTGTTGGCTTTTGTTACTTTAGTGGTAGTTTGGATTCATATTTTGTTAGTGTTGAATCCTATCTATGATGTTATGTGTTTTGGATTAGGTTTGTGAATTGATTAGATGTTTGTGTTTGTTGTAAGTGATGTTGTTGATATTGGCTAATATGTGGACTTGTTTGTTTTGGATGATATTTGTTTAGATAAGTGTTGGGTTAAAATAGGTCATACCAGGTTAAGATGGGTAAGTTTCATAGATAAAGGCTTAATGGATTAGATAAGATGTCTATTACATACAAACTGTAAAATGCATATCCAAACACCAAGTCATGCAGTTAAACTGCATTAGGCAACACAAACAAGTAGCAAATACAGAACCAAGTCATTAAACAAACTAGATCGGCAAATACAGAAACAAATCATTAAAACACCAACATCAACTTCAAACTTTGGATTTCCTTTTTCCTTTGTCTGCATAACTCCCAGGTTTCCTCTTTCCCATTTTTTTGACAATATCATCCCATGTCTTGAGATTGGATAGTCCAAGCATAACTTATGTGATTGTTTGAGGGCTTTTGAAGATGGTTTTTTTACGGGCAGACTTTACAACAGGTACATACTTTTCAATGGTATCTTCATAAGAGATGATGTTCTTGCCTGTGGTTCCAACAGTGATGTTCTTGTCAGTGGATTCAGTGTCTGATGTTTCTTCATCTGTGCTACCTGTGAATGTAACCATGTTATTCTTGTCTTTGGTTTCTTTTTCAGGGCTATCAAATAAGGTATCCTCTAGATTTTCATCCACATCATTATATCCATACCAACAAAGCAAATCTGGTGGTGGCTCATACTTGAAAAGCTTTGCTAATTCTGGACCAACTTCAGGCCTAGGCCTTGTAGATGACCCCAAGGGTGGCAGCTTTCCCTTTGAGGGACCCTCATTGATATCCTCCTTAGACATCTTCCCCTTTGATGGACCCTCATTGATATCCTCACTGTCACTACTTAACACAACTATATCTGCAAGGAATAAGCATATACTATAATCATAAGCATTAAGGATGATTGATATGGAAAAACAAATTCCAGCTTAAATTGTCTCTCCTTTCCAACTAACTTTCCCTCTAAAATCCTTCATTAAAAAAGCTTAAAAACCTTCATTTCTCACCAGAATTAGGTTACTTAATGTTCTTTGTAATGGGATCCTGAAACTGATTTTGTTAAAGAGTCTCCTTGTAAGATCTATGTCTGGATTAGGTTACTTAATGTTCCCCTTGAAGCTTGGAATGTTAAGGTGCTAAGTGTCATTTCTAGATTGGGATTTGCAAGGGGATCAGACATATTGGGCTTTGTAAGGGTGTTAGTTGAAATAAATGTTGAGAAACCATTTCTTGACAGTGTTGAAATTAACTGTTTAAGAGATTCTTATGGAATGATGGAAACTCTGCAAAAGTCAAAGCTAGAGTTGCTTGGAATCTAGTGTGTAGACCCAAAGATCAGGGTGGTTTGGGCATTAAACCTCTTAAAAGGTAGAATGAAGTCCTTTTAATCACTCAATTGTGGAAGATAATTAAGAAAAAAAGACTCTTTATGGGTAAAGTGGGTCAATTTAGTCAAATTAAAAGGTAGGAGTATTTGGGATATTGATTATACTGGATCAGATAGCTATGGATAGAAAAATATGCTAGACTTGAGAGATAAAGTTATAAATCATGTAATATTTCAGGTTGGAGATGGGAAATCTATTTCAGTCTAGTATGATAATAGTGCAGTTTGAGGCCTTTGTCTAGCTTTATTCCAAACAAGGCTATTTTTGGTGGGAAGTGAATGAGTAAAAATAACCAAACCTGTAAGTTTTCTACTAAAAGTGAATGGCTAACATTGAGGGATGAATGGCCTAAGGTCAACTGGAAACATATTGTCTGGTTCTCTCAATGTATTCCCAAGACAGGATGATATGGATTTAAAATGGGGACTTGAAGTGCAGTTTATGCAAGTCTTTCCTTGATAGTCATGATCATCTTTTCTTCAATTGTCAATATGCAAAAGGTAAAATGCTAAGTGGGATGCAGAGTCGAAGCAATGTGATCAGACTAATGGAGGCCAGGCATTCAAGATAAGCATGTACTATAATCATAAGCATGTATGATAAGCATTAAGAATAAGAAAAACTTACCTTTACATTTACCCATCTTGTTGATCAACTGCTACTTTGATTAAAATTAGGGTTCATAAGATGTACAAAGTGAGTAAAACAAACTGTAAAGGGTGGGTGAGATTTATAAGGGCAATGGGTAGTTGTGTAGTAAATGGCGGGAGTTTGAGGAGGAAATAGATTCGTGGTGTTGCAACGTTGGTCCTTAGGGTATTATTTGATGTGATCTGCCGAAAATACCCCTGACGAAACAAAAGGTTAACGAAAAAACGAATGGAGTTACGGTCAAATGACCGGTCAACTCAAAATGGACAACTACATGGACAATCAGTGTAATTTCAGGACTTTTAGGACGAAACATGCAATTTCGGGACAACCAAAAGGGCGATCTATGTACTTAACTCATATATTAATTGTATACTAATTATATTAATATGTTTCACGAAATGTTTAAAACGGTCGTTAATTATAACGCTAGACGTTATAACTAATTAATAGATGGATATTAACAAGTGAGGGACTTGTTAGTACGAAAACCAAACCCGTAGGGTGCTTGGTTGTAGGCCGGTCGCAACAAGAAAAGAAGGAAGGTCCGAGTGTCGTTTCTAACAAACAAGAGAAGATGTTTGAGCATGACTTGGAGAACAAGTCGTGGGGTTATATATTTATTCCCCTTGCCTCATTCATTCGGATGTGAGAGATTTACATAACCTGAAGTCTGTCGACGCATTTATATATCCCTAAACATTTATGCATGATTTCTGCCGAATGGGTAATATCAATTCGCATATACATGACTATGCATGATAGTCATACACATGCATGCAATAGCATGCATGTAAAACGATACGTACAAAAACACTTTTCTTAATTGTGTTGCAAATCAGTTGATTTACTCCCTTGTGGAAGTTCGGCCGAGTTTAAACATAGAACACCAAAACCCAAGTTGTTTTCGTGTTTTTATTCGTGAAACAAGCACTAGCATATTAACGTATCTCAGTGACGTGCAGTGGCGGAGCTTGACCATCTTGATTGGGGGGGCCAAAATTTTCGAGAATAACATGTAACATTCTTATATAACAAACTATAACGAGAAACGAGACTAATTAACTACCAATACTCATTAGACAATTGGCAACTATTTTCATAAACTCTACAAAGCTTTATGCATTCATGTGTAGTCAAATTATTTTCTACTAGAGAAAAAAGTAGCAAATCATATACGAAGAGACTAAGTGAAAAAAACTGCAATTATGCAGGGGTTTTTTTTATTTTTTTATAGAACTTTGACTTTTTCTCATTAACCATGTATTGATACCAAGTTTTTAGGATGCACAATGTAAAATACTTTTGTATATCACTGTATCCATATAAATCGCTAATCGTGAGCAAAAGATTAGGGGGGGGCCCGCACCCTTTCTAGCCCCTATTATCCTCCGCCTATGGTGACGTGTAGTGTGAGCAACTTATAGAGGTTAACTTGTTTAGGTTTCGTGTACTTCAAAAGAACACATCATAAGCTTTCGTTGTTCGTTTGCAATTTAGCTCAAAGTTACGCAAATCCTATTTATGATTATGTTAATTATATGCACTATATGAGATCTATATCCGCTGCGTAACTCGTGTAATATTACTTGTGTAGTATATTAATTTCCAACGGATACTATATGACCAAAGGCGTTTAACTTTGAGATTTTATTTAAACGCTCATGTTTGAAACGATAACAAAAAGAACCGATTACTCTTATTGATTAGCTTTCATATCCTTCACACTTTATACTTACGATTGTAGATATGATATATATCTGCTAAATGAAAGCGAATGCATTTGCTACTTTGACAAATGTGGCCAACTAATAAAACTTAACAATTCTTGATTTATAAAGTGACACGCAAGTGCATCGGGCACTCTAACTCTGTCCAAACAACAATATTTCCCGCAAACACAATTTGTTTTTGAATTTTGCTTCCTCTTTTGCTTTTACAAAAATGGAAGTAGAATTGCATAGAAAAAGTTGAATCTTTTTAATAAAAATAACCTAGGAAAACACCATTAACAATCAAGAAAGAGAAAATCTTGGTCAATTCTGCAAGCAACCAACTCATATTTTCGGAGACACTATAAGTTTGAACCAGGGGGTCATCCAGGTTAACTGACCACGTTCACTAATATTTTTAGACTAACTAAACGACGCGTGTGACAAAAAATTTGGGGCCAGATTCATCCAAGAAAAAAAAAAAGAGGTTTTTGACAAAAAAATTACGCTAGGGGGAAAAAGTTCACGGGTTCCCGGGAACCCTGTCCGCCTCTGGTTTGAAGTGACCGGCCAATATTTATTTATTTTGTGGACGCTTTAGAATAAGATGGGCTTTTCGTAATTAAAATCCCAGTGGCAAACACTTTCTATATTTGATATCAAGCACAAATAGTCATCATACATATCCATTTATAGAGATTTGGAATAGACGCATCTGTAAGACATATTTTTCCGAATCTAGACACTTGTGACAGATAATTATTTATATAGCGTCTCAGGTTCAAGAAAAAATGTGGCGAGGGAGGTGCAAGGGAGGTAGAGGCTCAGGTGGACTCTCCATACAAATGTGGCGACAGTCTTGGTGCAACAAGGAGCTCAAGCGGAGTGGCTTTAGGAGTTGTGAATCCAGGGCTTTCAGTCATGTCAATCGGCTCATTTGATGGATTTTGCAACTCAAATGCATGTATTATGCTCGCTAGTATGTACTGTAAAGCTTCAAGAGCAAAGGATATTCCCACGCACATTCTTCTACCACTTCCAAACGGAAAAAACTCGAAATGTTGACCTTTGACATCGAGTTCTTTTTTGCTTGTTAAGAATCTTTCGGGTTCAAATTTGAATGGATCAGTCCATATTTGCGAATCATGGTGAATGTTCCAAATATTTACCAAAAGAAGAGTTCCTTTAGGGACAGTGTAGCCGCCTACCATGCAGTCTTCGGTGGACTCATGAGGAGCAGAAAGTGGTGCAATCGGATAAAGTCTCAAAGTTTCTTTAATTATGGCTTGAATATAGACCAAGTTCTTTAAGTCTGAATCTTCAACTTCTCTATCTCTTCCAACATGGTGTTCAAGCTCTTGTTGTGCTTTTTTTAACACGAGAGGATTGTTGACTAGTAAAGCTATAGCCCATGTAAGAGTCACAGTTGTCGTGTGGCTAGCTGCTGCAAAAATTGCCTAAGAAAAAAGAATAATGGTATTGAGCTTACAACTATTTATAAACGATTGGCAAGTACCACGACTAATTAATGACAAAATCACAAAAATCATACCAGGCATGTAGATTTAACAATAGCATCAACGCTAAAGCCATGAAGATCATGTTTTAGTTCTTCCTTAACACGAGATAACAATGTCGCCATGAAAACTTGGTCTTTGCTCCTATCAACCTGCGGAGTGAATTTCATCTTCTTGTTGTGCACTTGTAACCATTCATCAACTATAACATCTATTTCTCTGGATGTCTTCTTCATTTTCTTCTCATACCCTCCCAAATCTAACCATTTCAAGCATGGAACAATATCTGATGGCACAAATGCACCTAAAAGTTCCAAAAACTGCTTGATGGCATTTTTAAATTGATCAGCATTTTGTATTTCAGAAGAAATTGGACTCCCGAATAACATCCTCAAAACCATATCCAGGATAAAGTTTTCCAACCATTCTTTCATGTCAACCATTACCATTTCAGACGACCCTTTATTTTTCAACCAAGATCTATACATGTCTACTATGCATAATTTCACTTCAGAGACTCGAATACTTGCTAGTGTTTGATGGTGAGACGCAAGTTCAATAACACTTATCTTGCGCATCTCACGCCAGTATGATCCATGCGGTGCAAATGCAAACATAGCATAGTTGTAGCCCATCAGCTCGACTGCAGTGGCCTTCGGACGGCTAGCAAAGACTCTATCATTGGTAGTTAAGCACTCCTTAGCCATCTCTGAATTGGTCACAATTAGAATACGATAGACACCAAGTTTGATAGTGAAAATCGGTCCTAACTTTTCAGCCATAGAGCCCAATAGCCTGTGAGGAATTTGGGAACCAGAAAAAAGATGCAAGTGACCAATTATCGGCCATGAGCCTGCAGCTTCAGGAACTGTCACACCTAGTCCATTCTTAACTCTATTTCTTATCCATGCCAGATGACCACGGAGGATAAAACAGAATAGACAGGCTAACAAGATAATAAGTAATAAAAATACATCCATAACAATCTTTTTGGTGCAAGAGAAGCTTTAAAATAAAAAAAATGATGATTGGTAGAGGATGTTACTGTTTATCCATCACCTTGAACAGACAACACTAATATATATATATATATATATATATATAGGGGTGAGCAAAACCGACCGACGACCGAAAACCGACACACCGAGAAAACCGACACAAACCGAACCGAAAAACCGACACCGACCTGACACAAACCGACCTTACACGGGTCGGTGACTCGGATGGGTGTTTCCCACGTTGGTCGTGACTCGGTCGGATTCGAGGACTCGGGATGAGTCGGATCTCGCACGACGAAAACCACACAAACCGGATAACTCGGATGCCTAAACCACCGGTTCGGTTCGGGGACACGGGCATTAAATACGGTCGGAGATTTCGGTTTGAGGGTTTATCCCATGATGTCCCGTTTTCGGGATGAGTCGGGATCGGTGTCAGGGACGGGTCGTTGCGTCCACGATGTCTCACACCACTATATATATATATACAAGAATAAATTAGAGCATAAATCGACCCTAAATTTTGGTCAAATTGCATGATTTCTGTCTATAACGTTACGAAAAATGTGGCAAGGATCATCCCTGTGGGAAACCATTAGGTGCAAGTACAGTGACCCTGTGGGGAAACCTTTATAGGAAACTTGTTGCAAAGTACGTCCCACAGGACGATACTTGCACCAAAGGTTTCCTTACAGGGACGATCCTTGCACTTTCGTAACGTTTTGGATGAAACATGCAATTTGGCCAAACTTTAACGATTTATGCAATTTACTCTATATAGAAGCGTGTACAACGTTTCAAATTTGACTAACTAAATGATTGATTCTAGTTTCTTTGCCAGATCATTTCATTAAATTTCAGGATATAATGATAAGAAGTGTGTCGGTGTGCATGTGGTTATGGCATCATAGGGTCTGTGTAATTGATATGTGAAAGAAAATATGCCGTCAAAATGAATGTTACCTTCTGACCCGTATGAATGGTGGTCCATTCTTGTTAGATTTATGATAGGCTTTGCATTTCAAAAAGAACCAAAAAAAAACGTGCATCATCACTTGCATTACAGCAGTAATATACATTGTGTATGCATGAAACTGCCATTGAAACAATGCCTATGAAGAAAATAGGGAGAAACACAAACTACAAAACAGCTATATATATCTAGTTCCACAACATCGCATGAGACCACTCACAGTGTTGATAATTTTAGAGTTTCAAGTCGAATCGGAACACTAAAACAGGAAAAATTAACTACCGAAAATCAACGAACTAGATAACCACCATGGCCAAATGTAAGTTATTAGACTAGCAATCATAACATAGACTCCATGAACGTATAATAACATGACTAGCAACATTGAACCTCCTCACATCGTCACATTATGCACAACTTCACAATAATGATAAAAAGAAATAGTTCGACATGTCCTAAACACATAAAGTACGAACTAAAATCTAAATCACCACCTGCTTAACTTATAATCAAGTCTCAAATAAAAACCCTAGTTTTTTTCTCATCCCAACTTGGCACTTTGACGATTCTTTCCACTACCTGTTCTGGTCAATCATTAAACCTTTACCTTGTCAAATTCCTTGCAATATTTTGGAGAATTCATTACACGTGTAATTTGTTAATATTTAATTATGAGTAGCCGCATGTTTTTAGTTGAATTATATAGTATTGGATAAGCGATATCGCGACTAGCAGGTGTGTCAGCCACTAAAGGGACACACCCGTAAACATCGCGTCGAGTACGAATAAAGTTCACTTCGCTTCCAAATGTGTAAACCAGTTGGACACGAATGATCAAGACAGAATCCTATGAATTGTCTTAAATGACAAGTCCTGTTGGATACGTGTTAAATTATCTAGGAACATTCCTTGGGAAGTGTGACTAAGGTTCATTATGCGGAGATAAGGAAAGAACTAGAGGAGTTGTTGATAGAGATTGGAAGTGTATTGTATAAAGCCTTATCAAAAGGGATTTAGGGGTAATTTAACCCCCTCACCCCTATATACCTCCTAGCACTTGGTCTAACACCTTTTCTATACTCTTGTCTTTCCTCTCCTCTTCTCAAATCCAGCCGAAACCATAAACCCTCACTAGGGTTTCATCCATTTTCGGTTCTCTTATTCTTGTTGTTTGATTTTTGGTAACATCAAAAGAGGTACAACAAGCGTGTTCTGATCCCAGGAGTCCTACACCATGTCAATGGTTTGGTTAAATTGTCTCAGGCGTGAGAACAGCTCGAAGCAAGCTAGGGTTTGTGTTTTGTTTTTTCGGTTGAATCTGCCATTTTTGGTACTAACCGAAATTCAGGAAAACCCTATTTTCCTTTATTTTCGGTCCAGGAGTAAAGAGTGGTTCTTGGAATTATGTTTTCATAGGGCTTGCTATAACAATTCTGTTGTTCTGGGAGAGTATACATGTAACACGGCAACGCATTCCGGGCGTACATGTTTAATGGAGATTGCTGTGAGCACTCGTAAGAGGTAGTCAGTTTAGTCACGTATTCGTTCTCGATCTCAGACATCATATTATTTGCTGTGTCTTCGAGGGTATAGTTTTCTATTTTAACCCCTTACAATCCTTATATTGTTTTTTAAAATGCATGTTAATTGATATATACTAGGACTCGCTCTATTTCGTTGCGTACTCGTATGAGTATAACAATAGGTTAACTTTGATTTGTTAAATTCCAACAGATGGCATCCGACGTCAACTTGTGTAGTACTTTATGTATAACCCTCCGCATACCAACACGCTCGGAGATGCTAGCAATGCAATTAGTATATCTTTATATAGTTATTTCATTGAAAATTATACACTGACATGCAATCCTTACCATTAAATCCTGCAATACACCCCCTAGCTAACCACACCCGTCATTATTTAAAAAAAGAAGCAATAGATCACTAACTTAAATAGTAATTAAGTGTTGTCATGATGATTACAATTCTTCATGCTTTAATCTCGGCTATAAGACTCACGGCAATCCTCATACTCAGGAGGATGTGGCCGATCAAGGCACCTAGCAGAAAACCAAAGTGAGTTAGTCTTATGGTCACCAATTGTGTGACGCCCCTATTTAGAGAACTCGCGGCCAATCCATAGCTTTACTGCTCTCATAATCAGCAGTTTGTCCACAATTTTCAATTCAGATTTAGTCTTTATAAGTTGCTTCATTAAAGTGTTATGCCTATGTAATCCTAGTGTCCGAGTATTTGCAAACTATATGATTTTATGAACTCCTTAAAACCTGACTACTACTTATATAGAGGTTAATTAGGATGAACCTGTTCTACATATTACAAATAATTATAATCTTTATGTGACCAGCTTTGATTTATTTGCGAAACCGGGAGTTTTTGGAACCAAATAAATACGACATTAACATAAACTTTGATTTCTTTGAAGCCTTTAAGTTATCACATTCGCTTATGTGGTTGAATTGCTCTTTAATTTTTTCACCAGCCCCACTTACAAAGCTCGGCAATGCGAGTAATTTCTGAGAATTAACTTGTGTTTTCGGACCAAGTAGGGAGTACAAAATAAGAGGTTGATCAACATTTGTAATCCCACATATGCATCAATAAAACTAATGTTTAACAAAAGGAGGATTCTTAACATATCAATCGCATCATTGCGATCAATTGGAAGAACGGCTCACCCATTATGGACAAACTATCCAGAGAAGTGTTTAATGGCGGGTTGAAGTAAGATTCCCCAAATGAAGTCAGTTTTTAATACCTTCGCGCTGAGACCTAATTTCTCCGCTTCCCTTTTGTATCGTCCTACATGGAGCACCGGAACATTTGAACAAATGATTCTATACAAAAAGGTTAACAAAATTTTTCTTAACTTTGTGCTACAAGTATGTAATTTGTCATGCTTCCTTGTACACAATTTGTCACATTTATGTGTGTATACCCTTATATGAAGATTTACGTCATCCAGGCCAAACCTAGAACACGTGCATTTGGCTGACCGTCGTCTGGTCAGAACCTAGTAGGGCCTTGGTCCAACCCAATGGGCTAATTTTATCAAAAGGTCAGATCTAGGTCAATTTTCGCACGTTCTGTTATGGTGGACTAAATCCAGTTTCCTGGTCAGACAACCTCAGCACCCGCGCATACGATTAAGACCAAATTACGTTTTGATGACAGTTACTAAAGAGTACCACATGTCATTAGTCTCATAAATCTAAGAGTAGCATATACATGCCTTAACGGCACATACGTTCGCTTACCTCTTTGCCCTATACTTGTTACACTTGGTCAGACCTTCAATAATAAGTGGATGGGACAAGTTGGATCCTAGTCTTATTAGTAAATTAATTGGTAGTTAATTTCCTTTCAATTTAATTACCGACAATACTAATATTAATGACATTTTCTAATTGAGTAGATGACAACCTCGTCAGCCAACAATTCAGTTTCAAGGGCTGTCTTCGAGAAGCAAAACCTGACATGGAACACCCCAACTTTCATAGATTGGAAACGACAACTTAGGATTGTCCTATCATTAGGGATAATTGCATTACCTAGAGGCCGCCCAACTTTCACTCCTGCCCTGTAGCTCCCAGCGGGGCAGCCATGTAGCTCCTTAAATCCTTGCAGCTCAACATGCGTGTGTTTAAGGATCAACAAAGATTTGCGGATCCATGCTCATGACCATTAAGAGCCGAGAGATCCAACAAATCTGAAAAACCTCCTCTAATACATGCTAAATGTGTAACAATCTTTGCCCAGCAAGCAGACAGAGCTTCTTCACCCTACGCGAGATTTTCACTCTTGCAAACATGAAGACGGGCCGTCCGTTAGCTCGAATGTTCTGAAAATTGAAGGGCTATATTGACAATCAAAGGGCGTTGGGGCACTCCCGTGACACTAGCTTGCTGTGAGTTTGATTTAATCGTCTACGCAAAGGAATTTGTGGGTTTGTACGAGAATTATGAATATGGCCTAGCCTGGGGAAGACAGTTTACCGATTTTGCATGCTATCTAAAATCTCCATGATCCCACTCTGCCCGCAACAAACCAACGCTACATAAGCTCTACATGGCCATTCGAGCTGGTAAAGTACCAGAAAAGTAAAAAGCACAACACACTCGCACCCCCAAAAGCTGCAGGGACAGAAATCATGGGAATAAGGCAAATACGCGTATCTTCGCGGAATCGCGCGCAGCACACGTTATCACACAATCGACTTGCTCTCACAGCCGCGCCGCGCCCGCGCGCAAAGGACAGGTTGAGGAGGTTTTATCAATTCTCCAGCCCAAGATTCCTCCCCTCCCTACTCTCTATCTCTGTATAACACTCACTCGAGTAGGATCGCAAAGCATACGTAATCTTTGAGTGTGTGTGATGGTCAGCATGGAACGCATAGAGGAGCAAAGAGGCACTACGCCACGAGATCTATCTATAGCCGAAGTCTGACTAAAGAGAAGAACAAAGAACACAGCTCTATATAGAGACGGACGCTGAATTGCGGTACATCACGGAGTAGATCTAGTCAGTAATAGCACTCAATACTGTACCATTCATAACTCAAGGAGATCGATGACACTGTTGGGGTAATCATATTTGTAATACAACACACACACACACACACACGAGACAAGTAAGGAAATTGAAGCCGGGGCTCTTAGGCTTAAAAGTTGGCAATGGTCAACTTGAAGCTGGGATGCAATTGGCAACTTTGGATTTATCTCTCCCTAGCGATTAGTATGTATTGAACAATTGTCATTATTCTCTCTTCTATTACTAAGAGGAGTAATTTTCTGTTTCACATGTTGTACGAAGATTGTTTCGTAACGCGCAGTTACGTGAAAATCACAATGCAAAGTTTCTAGGAATAACATGGTTTATTATTAGTTGTTATCCCAATAGATGTATTTTTGAAATTGATTGTCTAACTTCTAATGCAAAAATGAAAGTTCTATATATTAGCCTTACACGCAAACACAAGAGCAAAGCTAACTTGACTCTGCTACCTCTTGTGGCTTTTAGTCGGTCTGGACACATCAGCAAGAAACGCATTAAAAAGTTGCAACACGATGGAACTTCTCATTCAACCGCCGTAAGGGCTTTTGAAAAATATGTTCCTTGATGTTTTGGGAAGGTATGGCAAGAAAACCGGTCTCTCTGTCGCCGAGCTCTCTATATATATAGGGCTAAAGACTTACTTGGACTAATACACACCGATGTATTGCGCGCGTTAAGAATCACCTCATGGCAAGGAGCAAACTACCTTTGTCACTTTCACTGACGACTTCAGTCCGTAATGGTTTATGTTTACTTTTTAAAGCATAATATAATTTTGAAACCTTCAAGGGGTTTTTCAAAAAGAATAAAAATCAACTCGGTAAGACCATAAAATCACTACGTTCTAATCATGGGGGCGAATAATGAGTCAAGAGTTTTTGATCATCTCAAGGATCATGGAATATCGCCCATTCTAACTCCTAACTTACAATCATCTCCAACACAATGATGATATGTGGTCGGAGAGGATAAACAGAAACCTACTAGATAATGGTTGTTGATTCTAATGATGATCAAAACAACTTTTCCTAAGTCCTTATGGGATTATCCTCTTGAGACTACGCACGCATACTAATATGTTCCAACTAAGAAAGGTTGATAAAGACACCATACAAGACATGGCATGGCAAGCCACTAAGTTGTCCCTACTATAAAAAAGTCTAAGGTTGGAGAGGCACTTGTGAAGCAAGAACTCTTACCAAGTCTGACAATTAGAACCCGGTCTATTAGTTATCTTCATAGATAGCCTAAAGGAACAATGGGTTTTTTCGTTCTACTATCCACCCGATAGAAACAAAAGTCCTTGTTGCTCGGAATGAGCTAAATTCCTAAAGAACATAGTCTTAATAAATCAAAGAAGCAAGTGGTGAGTCTAGAAGATCTTGAATTATTCAAGCAGAAAGATAAGCATCCTTCTAATAAACACTAAGCTTAAAATCATGAGAGGATGATACTACATGAAATGGATGCACCTTAAAGTGATATCATTCCCTATTCTAGTCCACAAGGACACAACGATCCTACAGATCGAATGTAGTTTTACATCATCTGAGAACAGTGGGTAAGAGGGGGGAGTCCGCGGGGGGGGTGTGGCGTGGCGGCGGGGCGGGTGACAAGTGAGAAGCTGGGGAGGGGCATGGGGGGGGTGGGGGTTTTAGGGGGGGGGAAGGCCAGGGATTTTGATCGAGATTAGAACAATTTATATTTGTTCTAGGATTTGCGTTGGATGGAAAGGGTGTGTGGGGGTGATGAGGGTGGAAAAAATCCATGGGGAAAGGACGAAGGGCGGGGGAGAGGGGGGGAGAGTGGGTTTTAGTTAAACTTCCTCCTAGATGCAAAACCTTGTAGCAAGTGGCGCTATAAGAAAAAGACCACATGAATGCTGTACAAACCTAGAAAGGCCGGCGTAGGGGAGTAAGGGGCGATACTACATACCCCAGAGATTATTTTTATGTGGTAAAACATTAGAAACGGTTGAAGAAAGTAGAGGATATGAGAGTATTATTGACATAAGGGGGGGGGGGGGGGCGGGCGTAATATGAAGATGAGATTTGGGGAAAATGAGTAATATAAGGAAGGAAAAAAGGGAGAATAAAGGTTGAGGTAATTGGAGCAACATGATGGTTTTGTAAATGAGAAATTTGCACTAACCGTTTAGTAAAGATGAAAAGAGTCCAATTTATGGATTAGATGGATTAATGGGATTGGTAATTAAGTTGTTGAGAATGAATTAATATTTGGGGTGTATTAAAATTGATGAGGAGAATGGGTTAGAGATTAAAGCAGAGTGGGTGATGGTAAAGTTAAATTTTAGTATGTAGTTTGTAAGGTGGTTAGATGGGATTTAAGAAGTAATTTGGTATGTTTGTGTTTGAAGTTAGGTATTGGAGGGAGTGTGTTTGTTTGTGTTTGATATGTGTGGATGGGTTGAAATGAGTATTTGTGGTGATTAGGGTATGGTGGTAGGTGGTTTGGAGGTGTGATTTTTTTAGGTTAGGGGAATGTTGTAATTTATTTGTTTAAAGTGGATTGTGTTAGGTGTGTGTGTTGATATTGGAAGATATAAGGAGTTTGGTTGGAGGATGGTTATTGGAAATTGGAAAGAAGAGTGGGGATTGGGTGGTGAGGTTGGTAGAAAGTAGGAGGGATATATGTTATGTTATTTAAGTGGAATTCTTTGAATGGGTGAGGATATTAGTTAGTAGTGTTATTATGGATTTGGTGAGATTGTAGTTGTATGGGGAGTGGGTTATGGGTGAGGTTTGTTGAGATGGGGGAGTATAGTTGGAGGGTGTAGGGTATAGTGTAAGATTAAATATGTATGTGGGTTGGGGGGGGTTGGTTGTTGTTGTTTGAATTATTTATGTGGAGGGGAGTAGGTTGAGTATTGGAGTGTTTGTTTGAGAAAAGGGTTGAGGATTTTAAGTTGGTTGTTTTGGATGTTTAGGATATTTGGAAAATATTTGTTTTTAAATGTTTTTGTGGTGTTTATAATGGAGTGTATATATAGCGTGTATAGTCGGAATAAAACTAAAGTAGTGCTAGACTGTGAGAACGCGCGATGCCAAAGTCACCACCCCCCGCGCCGCGTTATTGAATTTGGTGACATAAAGTTAGAAAAAGAGAGCGCGCACAAGATGACAACTTAGCTGATCCCTGTTACAAAAGACGTTGGCTTTTCCAAGCATTCGGAACTACTAGCAATATTGGAATGCTTCCAGCTATAGTCTCATGTAAATTTTCTGTGTTTATTAGACATTTGATAATTGGGAATCGTAAGACAATTTAATTTTCTTATGAATAAAGATACGAAGGTATTTGTTATCATTCATATTAACAATTGTTTGTTCCTTATTTTTCATTTAATCCTTGAATGATTTATCACTCAAAAATAAGTCCATTATCGTTACAATAAAGGAATATTTTACATAAGCAAATGTGATGTTGGTTATATTCTATTGAATATAAGGATGGTTCCCCAACCAAACTTTAAATGTTCACTCACAAGGATGCGTATGACACCCCAACCTTCGAATGTTTAACTTTTGGATCCGTTGTCATAAAGTAAAATTGAAAAAGGTTGTTAAGTTATCCATAGACTTAGAGATACATACAGTTTCTGGTATGATGTGTTGATATCACTTTTTTAATTCTATGTCAAACGACTGTCCGAAAATGGTAGTTATAAAGACTATTATTGAAGTGATGTGAAGAGCAGTCATTCACAAACCGTACTTGTAATCAACAAAGAATTTGTTCCCTCCCACTTGATATGTGCAATGATAATACCTTGGCGCCCTCTTCCAGAATGTAATCAGAATAATTGTTTTGGGCCAAACCCAAAGGGTAATGCAAGATGATTCTTGATTACATTTGGTATATCTGTATTAAATTCTATAACGAGAATCTAAATGGTTAAACTATATGGACGCGACCTATTAATAAATATAATATGCGATTGATACTCGAGCTATATAAAATACGCAAATCAATGTACAAATACATAATGTGTAGGAAAAATGATACTTTGGAATCCATGGACTACATCACTTAATGTTTCTATTGATTACACATTTTCTGAGATTTTATCTGTTATTAACTAAACGATTGGCTTACTTAAAGAAACGATAAATGGTCGAACTGTTGGATTATATGGTAGTTGGATAAGCGATACGCGACTAGAGGTGTGTGAGCCTATTGGGGGCACACACGTTAAACGCATAGAGTACGTTTAAAGTTTACGTTAGCTTCTAATTGTAAACCATTTGGACACGAATGATCAAGACAAGAATCCTATGAATGTCTTAATGACATGACCGGTTGGAGAAGGCTATGGAACATTCTTGGGAAGTGTCTAGGTTCATTATGAGGAGATAAGGAAGAACTAGAGGAGTTGTAATAGGATTTGGAGTGTATGTGTAAGCCTTATCAAGAGTAGGGTTTGAGGGGTATTTAAACCCCTCACCCCCACCTTATTCAACTTGTCTTATACATTTACATACTCTCCCAAATCTGTCTTTCCTCTCCTCTTCTCAAATCCAACCGAAACCATAAACCCTCACTAGGGTTTCATCCATTTTCGGTTCTCTTATTCTTGTTGTTTAATTTTCGGTAACATCAAAGGAGGCACAACAAGCGTGTTCTGATCCCAGGAGTCCTACAACAGGTTCAAGGGTTTGGTTTAATTGTTCTCAAGGCGTGAGAATAGCTCGAAGCAAGCTAGGGTTTGTGTTTTGTATTTTCGGTTGAATCTCCATTTTTGGTACTAACCGAAATTCAGGAAAACCCTATTTTCCTTTATTGAATTTCGGTCCATGAGTAAAGAGTGGTTCTTAGAGTTTGTTTTCAGTAGGGTTGCTATAACAATTGTTGTTTGGGTATACGTGTAACACGGCTAGCATTCCGGGCGTACTTGTTGACGTGTTTGTGTGAGTTCTCGTAGAGGTGACAATTTAGTCACTAGTTTCATACACTTGGTTACGTGACATTTGCTGGTGACTTCGAGGGTATGTCTCTTATTTATTTTTCATGTCCCTTATTGTGTGTATATGTATGTTAATCCGCTGCGTACTCGTAAGAGTTAATTGGTTAACTTGATTGTTAATTTCCAACAGTGGCATCACGAGTCAACTTGTTTAGTATTTATGTATTACATACGATTTTAAACACGCTAGGGCTACATGAAATTGGTTTATTTATTGTTTTTATTAAAAATTATGGCAACAACATGCAATCCTTGCCATAAATAATGAATAAACAACCTAGAATCAACACAAATGTTATTTTAATAAAAAGAAGAATAGATCATAAATAAATGTTAATTAAGCTGCCATGATGATTATATTCTTGCTTTATCTCGGCTATAAGACTCACGCAATCATATTATATGATGGATGTGGCGATCTAGGCACTTTAGCAGAAAACCTAGTGAGAGTCTTATGGTTCTCCAATTGGGGAAGACTCTTTTGAGAACTCGAGGCATTATGTGATTTACTGCTTTCATTATAAGAGTTTGTTCCTCAATTTTCAATCCAATTTTTAGTCTGTTTTAATTGCTTATATGTGATATGCCTTGTGTCTAGTCAATATTTGCAAAATATAGATTTTATGAAACTCTTAAAACCGGACTAATACTTATAGAGAAATTTGGATTGAACATGTCTAATATTACACACATAATTTTATTCCTTGTGACCAGTTATGTGTTATTTGCGAAACCGGGGTTTTTGGACAAATTAATACGGACATTAAACTATGAAATTTGATTTCTTGTGAAGCTTTAGTTTTACATGCGCGATATGGGGTTGAATTGATCTTTAATTTTCTCCCGCCCCACTACATGCTTCGGCATATGAGGGAATTATTGGAATTACTTGTCTTCGGACTAAGTAGGAGTACAATATAGGGTTTGATCAATTTGTAATCCCACCATATTGGCATCAATAAAACTAATGTTAACAAAAGGGGTTTCTTAACATACATAGCATCATTAGTCAATTGGAAGTACGACTCACCCATTATGGACAAACTACTGAAACTTTGAAATGAGCATTTGTCACTTACTTAGAATAGATATTCGCAATAGGACAATGGCAGTACAAATTGTACTATAACCTATTAGGATCTTGTGGAAAATGTCTCAACCCCATTATAGGTGTGACCCTACCTAGGTAGTATTAAATAGAATACTTTTGTAACGGAGTTTATGTTCTAAGTTTGTACATCCAAAGTTTTTTTTTTCGGTAAACCTTTCACCCAAAAACACACATCTATCCTTCAAATATACTAAGTCCCTCGAGCAAGATCGTGGGTTAGGATGGTAGTTTAACTTTGCATTTCCACTTTAGGTTTATAACAAAAGTTATTAGTGGAGGAGATCACCAACAATCACACATTGTCATTCAATCCCCATTGTAGTTCTGCATACAATGGGGTATAATTCTTAATAAAAAGAGTTAAACGTTAAAAAGTTATTTTTGTATCTTTTACTTACTAGCTATATTTACTTATAAATTTTTTTTCAAACAACAAACTGTTTTCTTTACTTGCTAGCCATGAGTTAGTTAATGATAACTTTGTAGTTATTGTTCACTAACTAAGTGGGAACAACAAGTGGTATCAGAGCCTCAGGTTTGTAAAACTTACTTAACACAAATTTACTTAAGTTTCTAAAACCTAGATCCTTAAATGGCTATAGTAAATGATGTACCCCATCTATTTGACAAAAAAGGAGGTAGATACGCTGCTATTGCTCCTAAACTAGAGCTGGGAAAATTTAATAAGTAGAAAAAGCGAATGTTTTGCTACTTAGCGGGAATGGAACCCTATTACTTAAAATGTATTAAGGATGGTCCATTTCAGCCAAAAATAGCTGAAGGTGATGCTAAGCATGAGTTCCAATGGACTCCTGATGAGAGGAAGGTGGTCGTTCAAGACCAGCGCCTGAAAAGCATCATTATGTCATGTCTACCAGATGACATATGTCATCAGTTGTGTTTTAGCGAAAGAAATATGGACTGACTTGGTTCACAGCTTTGAAGGTCCCTCAGATACCAAGGAAAATAGGATCATGGATCTGAAACTTGAGTATCAAACTTTCAGGGCAAAGTTCATTGAAAGTCTCTCACATACCTACACCTGCTATAAGACCCTACTCAATGAGCTTGCCAATAATGGTGTTAACCTCTCTGAACACAAAATCAATGTTGGTTTCATGAACAGTCTCCCTAAGAAGTGGCTAACCTTCTCTCGGGGACTGAGGAATGCCCATCATACTCAGACTCTTGACCTTGCAGATATCTATAGGAGGTTTGTCTATGAGGACAACCTAATCCAAAGAAGGTATTGTGACACCAAAAAGCCTCCCATTACTACTCCCTTAAGCACTCTAATTTTTACTGCCTTCTTTTCTAACAATGTCATTCAGGATTTCCAAGAAAATTCTGATGATGAAGTAGATGAAAGGTCTAGCGAGGAGTATCTAAGAGACTTAGATATTGAGTATCATGAAAGAGCCCTTTTGGCAAACTCAAAACATTTTATAAAAAGAAGAAATAATTTTTCAGGTCAAAAGGCAAATGAAAATACTGAATATTACAAATGTGGTAACAAAGGTCATTTTACAAGAGATTGCTTTTCTATAACGTTTGAACCTTCTTACAAATCACCAGTGAATAATTACTCATCAGTGTCTAAAGGCTTTCAACCAAAGTTTACTCCAAAACTTATTCAGTCTTCTTCTAACTCAAATAATCAAGCTGATCCAAAGTTTTAGAAAGATTACAAGGCTGAGTACAAAAAGATGAAAGTTAAGCTTGCACTCCTTGAGGCAAGTCCCTCAAGTTCTCATAACCCAAAGTCCTTCCAACCAAACAACAAAGGTTTAGTTGCTGAAACCTTTGATTGGGGTGAGGAAGAGGTCTCTGATAAGGAAGAAGTCACTCAGGTCAAGGTACTGATGGCTCTAGCTGATGATGAGCTCACTGTTGGAAAGAGTCATGCTCGCAATGGTGAATGGGTCGACATCACCAAAAGAAAGGTAAACACTCTTCTCTCTAGGGATGAAGATACCAATTGGCAAAATTACCTAAAGTATATCAACATTGATCTTAAGTTTGTTGAAAAGCAACGATTAAACTTACTTTCTAAGTATAACAAAATGGTTTTTGAATTAAATAAGTGTAGAGATGAATTGCTAATCTTAAAACAAGCCAAGCTTGATGCTGTCACTTTTCAAATTTAAAACACTGAACTTACAAAGTTAAATCATGCCCTTTAAGAACAACTCAAAGAGGAGAAAAAGATCAATGAAAAATGGCTAACTAGCTCAAAAAAGGTTAGTCAATGTATCAGTGAGCAAATTTCACACCAAAAAAAGAAAGTTCTTGGAGGTGAATTACTCACTGAGTCATCATCTAAAATGAATGAAAATGAAAATATTTTTGTTCCTGCTTCCATGGGGTATGACCAAGAAATGGTTCCAAAAACCAAAGACTGGGTTGAGAGACTCAACCCTGACAGCAAATTTCCAAACTTTAATACTGGGAGAATTCTAGTCACTGAAAGTCAAGATGTCAATGAGTCTCTTGAACCCACTAAAACTTTAAATACCCCTGAATCATCCCAAGATTCTGAAGCTGAATCCCTTACTCCACTACCTCCCGTGAAAAATCTCCAAGGAGCTTTACCAAGCTCAGAGGTAACACCATTGACCTTTCAACCCTACTCTCCAAGAGAGAGACCAGGCTTATGTATCATGAAACATACAAAGTCTGAAACACAGGATTCTTCTAACAAGTGTATTTCAGAAACTGTCACTGGTAGTGAAACTAAGCAAACCACATCTTCAGTTTCTACTTAAGTCAAAGACACTGAATAAGAATCAAAATTAAATGAATTAACTAAACTTGTTCAGATGTTAATTGATGAAAATGTCAACTCTAACCAAAAGACTCAAGAATTAACCTCAAATATTCAAAAGACTGAGTCATCCAAATCAGTTGATTCATCAAGAATGAGTCAAGATTCTAAACCCAAAGTTCAGAATACTGGCTCATCAAAGTCACTCAGGCCTAAGCCTATTCAAAAGCCACAACTTAAGTGTGAACTCTGTCACTATACCAATCATTCAATTGATGATTGCTATAGGATCCTCTACTGCATGGTATGCAAAAGGGAGGATCATAGGACCTCTGATCATGAAATGTATATTGCTTCACTAAAAAAAAGTAAGAACTACAAGGCTCAGCCTTATCAATATGCATCTTCTTCTAAGTAGATCCTGAAAGCAAAGGCAAAGCCTTTCCCACCATGCACACACTGTGGTTTTAATGATCACATACCTGATGATTGTAAAAACTACCCTTAGTGTGAAATCTGTGAAAGCTATGATCACTCTACCTTAGGACACAATCGTGTTATTCAGATTAGAGGAGAAGTACTAGCTGAATCCTCTCAGTCTAATGAGTCCTCAATTGGGGTAAATTGTAATACATGTACACTCCACCTCTGACCATAATGAGTTTGATCATTTTAAAATAGGTGAGAAAATTCAGGCTGCAAAGGCCAGGGAGCCCACCAAAAAGTAGGTTCACAAAAAAAACTAACCTAAGTTTATTATTTGTGTAGAGACACATCAAGGAGCCCATCTGGTACCTGGACAGTGGATGCTCAAGGAGTATGACTGGTGTCAAGAGTTATCTGTACAAATATGTAAAGCAACCAAATACTAAGGTAGTGTTTGGTGATAACTCATCTTGTATTACTGAGGGATATGGTTTAATAAATTATGGAGGTATAGTTTTCACAAAAGTAGCCTTTGTAAATGGTCTTAAGTATAATCTAATTAGCATTAGTCAACTCTGTGATTCTAAGTATATTGTACAATTTGATGATAAGCAAAGAACAATATTTAATGCTAATAAAGAAATTGTACTAATAGCACCTAGAAGAAATGATGTATATGTCCTTGACATGTCATCACTGACTCCAAATGGAGCCTGCTTCTTTGCCAAAGCCTCAGAAAGTGTAAACTGGCCATGACATAAAAGGCTATCACATCTTAATTTCAAGAACATTGATAAACTTGCCAAACAAAACAAAGTTCTTGGTCTTCCTTCCCTAGTTTATTCAAAGGATAAACCTTACACAGCATGTGAAAAAGGGAAGCACCATAGAGCTTCATTTAAAACTAAACAAAACTTCTCTATCAAGAAGTGTTTGTATATTCTTCACATGGACTTGTTTGGACCAGTAAGTCCAATGTCCATAAATCATGATAAATATACTCTAGTCATTGTTGATGAGTACTCAAGGTACACATGGGTATACTTTCTCAGAAAAAAGAGTCAAGCACCTGAAATGATTATGTCTTTTATCATGATGGTAAAAAACCAAAATGATGTAAAAGTTAAACAAATTAGAACTGACAATGGGACTGAGTTTAAAAATCACGAGCTTGAGAGTTTCTGTGATGAGAAAGGAATTTCTTAAAATTTCTCTTCTCCCTACACACCTGAACAAAATGGTGTAGCTGAAAGGAAAAATAGAACTCTCATTGAGGCTGCTAGAACTATGCTAAATGGATCAGTACTTTCTAAGCACTTCTAGAGATGCAGTCATAATAGCCTGCTATACTCAAAATAGATCAATCATTGTCAAAAGACATGATAAAACTTCCTATGAAATATTCAGGGAAAGAATTCCTCATATCAGTTACTTTTATGTGTTTGGATGTCCTGTGTTTATTCATAACCACAAGGATCATCTTGGAAAATTTGATGCTAAAGCTGATGATGGATATTTCTTAGGATATTCCTCTGTCTCAAAGGCTTTCAGAGTCTATAATACAAGAAGATAACAAATAGAGGAGGCTTATCATGTAACATTTGATGAAAGTATGGAAGCCATTAGGTTTACCAATACTTTAGTAGATGAGATAGGAATTGATGATTCCTTTAGATATCCTCCTGATGAATTTCAAGAGGATGATCCATCTAGACAATATCAAGTAGATTCTAATGTCTCATACTACATCATTCCTCATGGACGTTCACTCACTGAAATTACCCAAGAAAATCATGTCCATAAAGTAATTGCTCCTAATGAGCCTGAAATACCTCACATTGAGGATACTGAAGGGATACATGAACAAAACATTCAGAATGATCAAATGATCACTCAACCCACTGATGCACCATCAGGGAATAATACTGAAGGTCCTTGACCCATTATCGAACCTTTAGTCCCTGATGTCACTCAGTCTTACATCTCAAATCAAGCCTCTACAAGTTCTCATCCTGCTCCTTAGGATAGATGGTCAAGAGACTAACACATTAAACTTATAAATATCATTGGTAATCCTGGTGAAGGCATGCTTACAAGAAGCATGGCTGCCAAGCTTACAGCTGCCTTAGCTAGTGAATGTCTATTTGCTGATTTTCTCTTTGAGATAGAACCTAAGAAGGTATCTGAAGCACTGAAGCGTCCAGGATGGATTGATGCCATGCAAGAATAACTGAATTAGTTCTATAGAAACAAAGTATGGACTCTTGTTCCTCTCCCTTATGGAAAAATAGCCATAGGTTCCAAATGGGTATTCAGGAACAAGAAAGATAAACATGGTACAACCACAAAAAATAAAGCAAGACTGGTTACACAAGGTTATAGTCAGGAAGAAGGAATTGACTATGATGAAACCTTTACACCAGTAGCAAGGATGGAAGCCATTAGGATATTCCTTGCTTTTGCCACATACATGAACTTCAAAGTTTACCAAATAGATGTCAAAAGTGCCTTCCTAAATGATAAGCTGAAAGAAGAAGTTTATGTCAAACAGCCTCCTGGCTTTGAGAATAGTGAGTTCCCTAACTATGCCTGTAAACTTGACAAAGCTTTTTATAGACTAAAACAAGCACCAAAGGCATGGTATGAGACACTCTCTACTTTCCTTATTTAAAATAAGTTTACCAAGGAAGAATAGATAACACATTGTTTATATATAAATCAAAAAGGAGATGTTCTCCTTGTTCAGGTCTATGTAGATGACATCATATTTGTCTCAACAAGTTATAAACTTTGTAAACAGTTTGAGAAACTGATGACTAAGAAATTTGAAATGAGTATGATGAGAGAACTTACCTACTTCCTTGGACTGCAAATCAAGTAGGATGATAAAGGAATCTCAATTTGTCAAGAACAGTACACTAGAAACTTACTCAAGAAATATGAAATTTCTGATAGTTCCTCAGTGAAAACACCCATGGTTCCTCCAAACAACTTGGGTCCCGATTTAGCTAGAAAATCAGTTAATGAGACCTCATACAGGGGAATGATTGGGTCACTGATGTACTTGACTGTAACAAGGCCTGATATCCAGTTCTCCACAGTCCTATATGCAAGATATTAGTCCAATCCAAAGGAATCACATCTAACAGCAGTGAAAAGAATACTCTGGTACCTAAAAGGTACTCTAACCCTTGGTCTGTATTATTCAAAATGTTCAAGCTTTGATCTCAAAGGATATTCAGACTCAGACTATATTGGCTATAACATGGACAAAAAAAGCACTTCAGGTGCCTGTCAAATACTTGGTGGAAAATTGGTTTGTTGGAGTGCCAAGAAACAACAGTCATTGGTTATGTCCTCAGTTGAAGCGGAATATGTTGTTGTTGCTGGGTGTTGTGCAAGTATCCTATAGATGAAAAGTTAACTCAATGACTATGACATCCATTATAAGATGGTACCCATCTTTTGTGACAACACCAGTGCCATTACAATATCTAACAATCCAGTACTTCACTCAAGAACCAAGCATATGTATATTATATATCTTTTCATCAGGGATCACATCCTTAAAGGAGATATTGAATTACACTTCATCCCTACTGAGTATCAGCTAGCTGATATCTTTACTAAACCCTTGGATGAACCTACTTTCACCCGACTAAAAGTAGAATTAGGCATGTTGAATATTGATTAATCAGTCTCCCTGATTAATCATGTTCAGTATGGTGTACATTCTTCTCTCTGAAACCATCTCATGAAACCCATATGAACCGCATGACACTATGGGACACATTAAATGAAGTAAATAAATGCTCTAAGTCTTTAGTTACTTAATTTCCTAGGTTGGTGACTGAACACATTAAATAAGGAACAAATATCCCTTGTCTAATTGTCATCTAATAGTCATGGACCCCCACTTCTGATTTCACTCAATTAACCCCAACATGCATTTAATGCTCACTCCCATGCACACAATCTCTTCCCAAAATGTCTAATCAAAAGTATCTTGACCGTTATCCATACGTCACGACTACAAAAATGCAAGACAACGGAACGGCTAAACAATAGCCGTAAAAGAGGGAATCGTGCAACTAGTAGGTTATAGCATTAAATGCATTCCCAAAACAATTTTAACTTTTTCCAAAAATGAAAATTTTAAAATAATAAAAACCTTTTCACACACCCCCTATAAATACCTTTCATCAAACAAGAACACATACACAAATTTATCAAAGCAAACAAACTCTACTTAAATTCTCTCTCAAAGCAAACGTGTGAGTGTTCTTCAATTTTTGGTAACAAAGCTTAATCTTAAACTTCATTTCAATTACTTTCAAAAGGTTGTTTTCTTGGTCAATCGTGTTCAACACAAAGATATCCATCTTTATCTTGTCCCTTTTGATAACATATCACACATTTCATAGCAGCGATCAAGGTTGAAATAAGCTTGTAACCATCTGGTGTGTGATATTTTGCCATAAAAATTTTTGTTTTCAAACAATCTTTATATAACAATGGCAGAACAACAAACAATCAATTATGTTTATCAATGGAACAACATGACTGTGGACAATGTGATTTTTCAGACCAACAATGTGGTGGGTAACTTTAACTACCCACCAAATGTGCCTGCATACAATCCTATAATGAAATTTCTATGAAACTGTCCTTTGTACAATGCTTTTACCAACTGTCCCTCAGTGGTCTATCGGAACTTTCTCAGGGAGTTTTGGAGCACTGATGTTGCCTTTGACCTTTTTTCATCAATTGATGAGCCTGAGAAACGCCCACTCAAGGAATTCCTCATCAAGTTTTCAGTTTTAAATGGGCAAAGACCCTTGACCCTTGACTTTAACACCTTTTGTTCATCAACTAGTCTTAATTATAATAATGGTAAATATGTTGATCATCCTACACCTGAGGTTGTGAAGAAAAAATTGGGCAAAATTGCCATCAACCCGAGTTACCTAGACAAAATCCCAGTCCTAAAAAACTCGTTTCCCGTGGCTTAGAGAATTCTATTCACTTTTATGATTCAGGTTCTCAGCGGGAACTAGTCCTCCACTAAACAAGTAAACTCCATCCAGTAGCTTTTAGCCTACAATCTCATTACTGGGACTGAGGTTGACATAGGGGTGTCAGTTACAGTGATTCCTTTGTATAACAAGTACTGATAGTCTTAGGCGAAATATGTTTCATACCTAGATTTTATCTCATGTGCTTTACAAGTGTACTGGGTTTGAATTCCACTCAAGGTGAAAAAATTTGGGTTCTCACTCCCCATAATCCTGAGTAACTCTAATTTTACAAAGGACCCATCCAAAGTCACTGATATTGAATTGATAGCCCATATGATTGTTGTAAACAATCAGAGGGACTCAGTGTATCCACCTCCTTTGGCTGCAAAACCAAAGAAAGGGAAGTCTTAGACTGTGGCTTCAACCTTACGCAAGTCACAGGGCCCTGGGACTTCAGGAGCACTCTTTAAGAAGAGCAAAAGGCCTAAGTCCAAAAAGCCACCCATTAAGACCATGGTAACACCACCCAAGCCAATGGAGGGTTTTAAGTAATCCCACTCAGTTTCCTCGGACACCGTACCTGATCCCCAAGATCTAGAGAGAGACATACAACTCGCTAGTACGGGATTGCCTTCCACACTCGATGAGGACACTCGTAAATCAAAACCTTTGCTTGAGAGTAATGCTACTCATCCCAAAGACTCATGAGGAAATAAATAACCCCTTGACAAGGACATAACTTCCACGACTCTTGATGAAGACACGGCTAAAACCACGCCACATCTTGAAGGGTCACTTAGGGACAAAGACTCAGGGGGAAACATACCACCCGCTGATATGGAACCAATACACACTTCTGTTGCTGATCCTTTAGGGACTGGTGCTAAGTACCAGGTGGATGAAACCTAGACCACTAGATTAAGGTACCAGTCCCTGACCAAAAACGAAGGCAAGACTTATTCTGAAGTGGAGCCGGGTACTGAACCTTTACAACTCTAAACTTTTACTGATATTCAAGCCTTCTTGCTCTCTGAGGATGAACTGGAAAAAGAAAGTGATGAAAAGGAAGTGCTTGCTGCTGGGGACGACATGGATGAGGACCCTCAGGATGATGCAGAAGTTAGAACTCCATCACCAGACTAAACTCAACCTGAGCCATAACACTCTTCCTCTCACTGAAAGGCAATTGATCAAGTATCTCAGGAAAATGTTCAGAGTCCTCTTCAATAGAATCACTGAGAAATATAAGGAACAGCATGAAGAAGCAGCAGTCTCCTATGCTGACCTTAAGGCCTCCATTGAAGAACATTATGAAGAAAACATTGCTCATCGAGATCAGACTGACCAACTTGTAGCTGCTTCCATGAGTTCTCTGGACAAAAGCAGCTCCTCTATCAGTGATCTCTACAAAGGACTGAATGTCATCACTGAGCTTCTCAAAGACATCAATGATGCTGTCAAAGATGATCCTGCTACCAACAAGAAAATTAACGAACCATTAAGACTTTTGCTAAGATCTCTACTCAAACTATTGAGATTCTCTTATTAGTCAAGACCTTTGATTTTTCTACTCTTCAGTCTACCATGCAAGATCTTCAGGCCCATGCTCTCAAACAAGAGGAAGCGTCAGCTTCCTGGGCAAAGTCTTCTACCAATATGGCTTGGAATCTTGGCTCAAGAATGAATGCCGTTGAAATTTCTCAGACTGCTCTTAAACGTGAAGTCTCCTCTCTCAAGCAAGACACTTCGGAGATAAAATCTATGATGGCAGAAATCTATCAGGCTTTCAAAGGTCAACCCTTTTCTGCTCCCTCGAGCAATGTCACTCTAACACTTGCTCTCACTCACATTCTAGCAAATGTTAAAGGGGAGAATGATACCAACACTGCCACTAAAGAACCTTATTCTCACACTGAGGGAGAGATTGGAGACACAACAATGGCATTCCAATATCATCAATCTAACCAACTTATGATCAACAAATCACCTTAATAATCTTTTATCCTGAAAGCTATCAAGAAACTCTAAGAATTGATAAAGGAAAATGGATTGCAACTAAGTCAAATGAGGATCCCTTAAAGAGACTGGTGCCTGCATCAACCATCATTCGTCCTGACCCTGATGAACCAGTTAGAGTTATATTCATGATAAATGGGAAAATTGTTTACCTCACTGAACAAGAGATTCAAGAGTACTGGGATAAAGAGGAAAAAATGAAGAAAGCTGATGAGGAAGCAAAACTTCTTGCCATGTCTAGGCCTGAAGTGATTAAGGTGGTCCATAAAGAAGCAAAGAAGCTCAAAATTAATCCAAAAGAGGCAATTTCCACAAAGGCTGGTGAAACATTTAAGAAAGCTTAGGATGTTGAGCATGAAGTCCTTAAGAGAGAGCACTCTAAGAAGGTTAAACGACTAACAGAGCTTAACAGGAGGAGAGCTAAAGAATCCATGTAGACTATGACAAACAAAATTAAGCATGAACCTATTACTGATGTCAGAATCCATCCCAACACCAAGCCCATTGTAGCATATGTATTCAGGAACGATGATAAAAGAAACTTTGACGTTCACTAACCATTTAAGTTTATAGACTTTGGAATCACTAAATTGAATGAATTGGGTCCTATCATACAAAAGAAAAAGAACTTTGTAGTCAACGACCTGATGATATCCTTGAGCAAGAGATGTGAAAGATTAAAGAAAATTCATGAGGAACTTAGAATTCAATCTGCTCTTCCTGCTCCAGTCCCTAAACAAGCCTCATCCTAAACCTCAAGAAGAAAGAGGAAGCATATGGAACTAGAACCTGAAATCAAGGTGCCTGGGCTAGAATGTAATAGGAGCCTCCCTGAAGGCTTTCCTTTTGTCAACAATATGGTTATCGAAGAACATGAATATGGGATCTTCTTCACAGATATATTTGGTGATCAGGCATTCCAAAGATGGGACAATATCCACAAGGTTGGAATGGACTCTCTTGTATAATACCTGGTGATGGCCTCAAGGGTCAAGACTAAAGAGAATGCAAGATTCTCTCTGAAGCTAAGAAAGTTGATTGCTGATCACCCAAACCAAGAAAAGCTAAAATCCAAGAAAGTGAAATTAGAAGGATTAGGATACCATGTGGAATGAAGCACTTCTATGATTATCTTTGTATTATCTTTTGTAATAGATGATAGGATCCTGTAATCGAATCAATAAAGTACTTTTTGTTATAAGTATCCCTTAATTTCTTTCTAGACTCAGTATGAGAAGAAGCTGTACTTACTCACTCATACTAATAAACACTTAGGCTATATTTATATCCAAATATGGGGAGATTGTTAGGCCAATTTCATTGCCCACTGATCTTTCACTTAGGATTTGAATACAAAATAACCTAAGTGTAAATATCCTTTAACAATTCAAGGTCACTAAGTGAACAGTCACTAAGTGAACAGTCACTCAGTGAGTTACCTTCAAGATGCTCAGCCTGAGTCTACAAGAAAGACTCTAGTATTCAGTAAGGCAGTTCTCAGTGAATAAAGCCTAAGCCAAAGAAGAAGGTGATGGGTTCAGTGAGTTGTTGCAATAGACTCACTGAGTCCCATACGATCTCCAACAACTAGAAGACCCTAAAGACAAGAGATTGAAGAATAGGCGGGATAGTTTAAAAGCAGATAAGTCCAAGCTCTTATCTCCAGAAGTCAACTTATCCTGAAGAGGGTATAAGACAAGTTCAGTGTCAGTGACTGAACTTGGAAAGAGCATTTGTCCCATACTTAGAATAGATATTGTAATAGGGACAAGGAAGTACAAATGTACTAACCTATTAGATCTGTGATAATGGCTCAACACCCATATAGGTGTGACCCTACCTAGGTAGTATAAATAGAACTCTTGTAATGGAGTAGATGTTAAGTTTGTGCATTCAAAGTCGTAACTTTCACAAACACACATCTACTCCTCCAAATCTACTAAGTCCCTGAGCAAGCTCAGTTGGTTAACATAGTAGTTAACTTTGCATAACACTTAGGGTTTATTGATGACATCAAATAACGTCTATTTTATAGCATCATTTATCCCATGTTATTAACCTATTTTGTATAGTTATTGCAAAGATTTATTACTTAATCGTTTATATTTGAGAATTGCAGTAATTATGGAGTACTTGGTGAATATTAGCAAAAGGCGCGCATTCTCAAGCTTAAACGAAGATATTTTGAAGATTAATGATTCTGACAACCAATACGTTGTATCCATTAAGGAAGATACGGCGTATCCGTGCTTACACTCACCAAAGACCGCAAAGGAATGAAGCTTAATATGTCGTATCCAGGATATGTCAATACGCCGTATCAAAGATATAGTATATGAATATTCTGGAAGATATCAAACGTGGTCCCTACACCAAGAAACCCCAATACGTCGTATCAAATGCCTTGGATATGCCGTATCGAGACTGACTCCAGACAGTATAAATAGAAAACTCAAAAATGAGTTTTAGGTGTGCTAAATCATATTCTCGATACCTAAACCATAAAAGTCAATTTTCAGGGAGAAAAAGAGCAGAAGAGGTCGAGCAACGCTATTAATTTCATAGGAGACAACGTGTAATTTCATATACTTTAGTAATTGTTCAGTTTTTGGTATTATTCGTTAACTCGGTTAGTTTACCTTGGCTAAATAGTTGCTCTTGTATTTATTATGACGTTTGAAGGCTAATACCTTCGGGTATTAGCCATTATTATGAAGATCTGAATGTTTAGTATTTGTTTATCTTGATTTCTTGATTTATCGTTGGATGCTTGTTTATGTTTATTAATTTATACTTGTTTACGCGCTTTTGTATGCGACCTATCATTCAAATGGATCTAGTGATACGGACCAAGTAATCTAGAGTCTGGGATAGCTCTTCATATAGTAATTTATACATCTAGAACCATAGGATCATAAATATTGTCCTACTAAATTTGTGTCTAGGATACGCTTCGGGCTTAACTAGTTAATTGGATATTGCCAATGGTTTATTGATCGTGTTGACTGGAAGGTGAACCTAGATAATTCAACAAATAACGTTCTGATTCTATTGGATAGTTGGACAAGTGGACTAATAGTGTATAAATCACCATTAATTGGTAAGTGGGTAAAGTCTCTATGAGCTAGGGTTTAACAAGATCACCATTTCTTTAATCCCTAAGATAGATTATAATCAGCAAATAAGGATGATTTATGCGAATGCTTTAATTGTGACAGAATTAATATGTCTAGGTCTTAGGATGATGTAACGCCTAAGTCTTAAGAATGATACACTGCCTTGAGAGAAGAAATCATTGCACTTAATAAACAAACCAACTTTCTAATGGGATTAATAATGGTTAATACAGTTTTCTTATATTTGGTTCGACCGCTCTTTATCTTTTGTTAACTTGCTTGCGTGGGTTAAAGTGCCTTAAATTGATTGTAGTCACCAACCAAACTGTGTTAGTCTCCCAGGCTGAAAACCCTCTTTTTCCCATTAGAATTAGGATTAAGACTGACATAGGTTTAGAATAGAATTGAATTAACATAGATTAGATAACCAAGATATTAATTAAATTGATAAATTTAACCTCGCTTCAAGTGTTCGACACCTTACTTACCACGAAACTACTACCGATCGGGTACACTGCCCGTTAAAGTGTTATTTTTTGTTTAGTCAGCAAAATATAAATTTAAAACTTGAATCATAAAAATATACACCACACAACGACACATCAAGTTTTTGGCGCCATTGTCATGGAGTGACAATTAATCTAGATTTTTATTTGATATTTTGGTTTTTAACATTAACTTAGATCTAACCCTTGGGATAAGTGTAATTTAGATTAGTGTATTATTCTGCGTATTTAATTGTTTGTTTTAATCGTTTTCCTATTCTGATAGAACGATACGGCGTATCTACGTCCATTAGATACGGCGTATCCAGTCTGATCAGCTATACGACGTATTCGCCTCTTTGTATACGGCGTATTGATTATTTTCTTTACAAATCTATTTTTCTAGAATAGCTTTACTTTGTATCATGTCTTACTTTTCAAGAACAGAATCCAGACTCCGTCCATATCATTTTATCTACCCAGAAAGAAGCCTGACAATGGAAGAGATGTTAAACAAGTTCATTGACGAAGGAAAACGAGAACACGAGGAGATGAGGGCATTCATCTATGACTTCTAAACTACCAACGAGCTCTTGTTTAAAGAAAGGAATAATTCACTAATTGAGCTCAGATTTGGGGTACAATAGTTATTAAAAGTGATAAATAACGTTCCAATAATAGATTGCGATGTTAAGGGAGTAACTACTAGAGGTGGAAAAACTACGACTCAAGATGTTCATGATAACAACACCAATGTGCTACCAAAAGAACCTCTAGTAGTAGAACTCGAAAAGCCAATCAGATCAAACGAAGTCCTCACTAATGATCAACCTCAAATGACTAGTGAAACTGTTGTTCAGCCATAAAATGAAGTACAAACACCACCAGTTCCTTTCCCCAGAAGATTGAGAAAAAAATAAGAAGAAGCTCAACAGAAGAAGTTTTTGGAAAACCTGAAGCAACTCCACATCAATTTGCCTTTCATCAAAGCATTAGCTCAAATGCTGAAGTATGCCAAATTTCTGAAAGGTTTGCTAACTAATAAGGCTAGACTGGAAGAAGCTTGAAAAATCACTATGAACGATGCTCTGCCGTATTATTAAACAAGCTTCCATCAAAGGAGAAAGACCCGGGGAGTTTTACTATTCCTTGCGACATTGGCCAATTACATATTGATAATGCATTAGCAGATCTAGGAGCTAGCATAAGCTTAATGCCATACACGGTGTACAAGAAACTTGGTTTGGGAGAACCAAAGGCTACTAGAATGAGTTTGAAACTTGTAGATAGGTCGATCCAATACCCGAGAGGAATAATCGAAAATGTACTCATTAAAGTGGATAAATTCGTCCTTCCCATAGATTTCGTCATCCTAGATATGCCCGAAGACTCAAGAGTTCCTATAATTTTAGGAAGACCATTTTTGGCGACCGCTCGAGCTATGATTGATGTATTCAATAAGAAGATAACACTAAGAGTGGGGGTGATGAAGTAATCTTTGACGTAGACCAATCAATTAAAAGACCAACCACTAAAGACGATGAATGTTATGGGATTGATGATTTAGACGGCACGATCAACGAAGAAGCTCAGGAATTGCTGGCAAATGAAGAGCCTGATTCATTTTTATCATGGGGGCTGGAAAAATCAATTGATCAATCAGACCTAGAATCATGTGGATCTTCTAGTATCAATGAAAACAATTGTTCTGATTCAGAAAACTCGATACGACGTATCGACTCTACTAATACGCCGTATCCAGTTACACAGGGAACTACAAAACGTAATGATGTTAAAAGTAAACACCTTTATTCAGCCAATGCTAACGAGATCGATGAGAAGAAACCAGAGCAGAAGAATTTGCCTCAACATTTAGAATACGCGTACCTTCATGGAGATAAATCATTTCCCATTATTATCTTATTCGAATTGTCCGAAAAAGAGAAAATTTCACTTCTACAAGTATTGGAGAAACGAAAAAGAGCAATTGCTTGGAAAATGTCAGACATCAAGGGAATCAGTCCGTCATACTGTACACATAAGATTTTGATGGAAGATGACTACAAACCGGTCATCCAACCCCAAAGGCGTCTAAATCCTAAAGTCCAAGATGTTGTGAAAAACAAAATTGTGAAGCTACTTGATTCCGGGCTAATTTATCCAATTTTAGACAGTTCATGGGTTAGCCCTATTCACGTTGTGCCTAAAAAGGGAGGGATGACTGTAGTTTTGAATGATAATAATGAATTAATCCCTTCTCGCACAGTTACTGGATAAAGGGTGTGCATCGATTACCGTAAACTTAATGATGCAACTCGAAAAGACCATTTTCCTCTTCCTTTCATTGACCAAATGTTAGAACGTTTATGTGGGAATGAATACTACTATTTTCTTGATGGATTTTCAGGATTCTTCCAAATACCAATCGCTCTGAAGGATCAAGAAAAGACTACCTTTACCTGTCCTTGTGGGACTTTCGCTTACCGACGAATGCCGTTTGGATTATGTAATGCTCCTGCCACTTTTCAAAGATGCATAACAACAATCTTCCACGATACGGTAGAAGACTTTATGGAAGTTTTCATGGACGACTTCTCGGTATTTGGTAACTCTTTTGATTGCTGTCTAGCTAATTTAGATAGAATGCTTGCTAGATGTGAAGAAACCAACCTTGTGCTAAATTAGAAAAAATGCCATTTTATGTAAAAGAAGGGATAGTTTTAGGACATAAAATTTCTGGAGCTGGAATTGAAGTTGATAGAGCCAAAATCGATGTGATAGCTAAATTACCATACCCAACTAACATAAAAGGAGTTAGAAGTTTTCTGGGGCGTGCTGGATTTTACCGAAGGTTCATAAAAGACTTCTCCATGATCTCTAAACCAAAGACCCAGCTTCTGATGAAAGATGCAAAGTTTGATTTTTCTGATGATTACAAAAAAGGCATTTAACATTTTGAAAAAAAACTGACCCCCGCGCCTATCATAATATCTCCCGATTAGAACGTGCCGTTTGAATTAATGTGTGACGCTAGTGACTTCGTTGTTGGAGCCGTTTTAGGGCAACGAATTGATGAAAAATTCAAGCCAATTTATTATGCCAGTAAAACTTTGAATAATGCCCAAGAGCATTACACCACAATCGAAAAAGAACTTCTCGCAGTTGTTTTCTCTCTTGATAAGTTTCGTCAATATCTTATCTTATCAAAAACTGTAGTCTACACTGATCATTCTGCCTTGAAGTATTTGTTTAGCAAAGAGGACGCGAAACCAATGCTTATTAGGTGGGTTCTACTTCTCTAAGGATTTGACATTGAGATTAAGGATAAAAAAAGGGGCAGAGAATTTAGCTGCAGATCATTTATCGAGACTTGAGAACCCCGATTTGGGAACCTTTACGGAGGAGAAAATAACTGATGAATTTCTCGACGAGCATCTTATGATATTAAAAGCCGAGCTCAATAACGATGAACCATGGTATGCTGATTATGTTAACTATATTGTTGGAAAGATTGTACCTCTAAATTAGACACCTAAAAAAATAAGTTTTTTCTCTCAAGTTAAGAATTATTTTTGGGATGAACCGTATGCATTCAAGTTGTGCTCGGACAATGTAATGAGAAGATGTGTTGTTGGGAACCAAATCCTTGAAATCTTGGCGTATTGTCATAACTGGGGGACATTATAGTGCCTCGATTACTAGAAGGAAAGTCTATGAATCTGGATTCCATTGGCCTAACATCTTTAAAGATGCTAAAGATTATGTAATGAGATGTGATGCATGTCAGTAATCAGGAAACATATCATCAAGAAGTGAGATGCCACAGAACAATTTTCAGGTATGTAATGTATTTGACATATGGGGGCTAGACTTTATGGGGTCCTTTCCGAACTCAAAGGGGAATAAATATATATTAGTAGCAGTGGATTACGTCTCAAAATGGGTCGAAGCTCAAGCTCTTCCTACAAGCGATGCTCGCGTTGTAATTAAGTTTTTGAGAAGGCTATTTACAAGATTCGAAGTTCCTAAAGCTTTGATTAATGACCAGGAGACGCATTTTTGTAACTCTCAATTAGAAAAAAGCCTTGCAAAAATACGGAGTGACTCATAAATTATCTACTGCATATCACCATCAAACCAACGGACAGACTTAAGTGACCAATAAAGCTATAAAACGTATTCTAGAAAGATCAGTTGGGTATAACCCAAAGAATTGGTCAGAAAAGCTTGATGATGCATTATGGGCATTCAGAACTGCCTACAAAATGCCTACTGGATGCACCCCTTTCAGATTGGTTTTTGGAAAAGCTTTTCACTTACTTGTGGAGATCGAACATAAAGCATATTAGGCATTAAAACAATGTAATATGGACCTCACAGCTGCTGTAAAAAACTGTTTCGTGGAACTTAATGACTTAATGGAGCATATGAAAACACCTGGATCTACAAAGAACGAACTAAGAGATGGCATGACTCTAGGCTTCGATGGGATAAAAATTTCAAAGCAGGAGACAAGGTATTATTATTTAACTCTAGATTTAAGATGCATCCAGGTAAGATTAAATCGAAATGGTACGGCCCGAATGTGGTGAAAATTATGCATCCATATGGAACAGTGGAAATTATCGATAAAAATAGAATCAGTTTTAAAGTCAATGGACAAAGGTTCAAAAAGTATCACGATGGACATATTAATGAGGAAGAGAAATAAGTGGTTGAATTGGATGATAATACAACGTGAAGAGAAGCTGAAGACAAGTCTAACTTAAAGACTTTGCTGTAAACAAAAGTGCTTCCCGGGAGACAACCCAGATTGTTATTTAATTTTATCGAGTTTGTCTTCTCAGACATCAATACGGCGTATCCGCTCCATACCATACGGCGTATTGATTGTCTGGACGTTATCAGTCTTTATTTTTTTATTGCACTTTAAAAACATTATTGTCAGTTCTGTCAATACGGCGTATTCATTAACTTGATACGGCGTATTCACCAAACTGACCCGTATTTTATTTGTTTGGTTTAGTTTAAATTAACCATATATGCCAAAATAGGAATGCACATTTTTTTCCTATATTTTATACAGGACCTCGTGAAAGAAATATCGACGAATATTGGTGGAGAATTTACAAATCTGGAGATCTTGAAGTGTTGGAGTCTTGAAACTTCAAGACGGTTGTTCAACACACAATCTTGCTTATAAACGCAAATTGAAGAATCTACCGAGCAAATATCAGGGGAGTTTCTCATTCTAATTCTTTTTAATTCTTGTATTTTTAATGTTTTATCTATACAATGAGGACGTTGTATAATTCAAGTGGAGGGTGGAATTAGAATGTTTACTTGTCCTATTTTTTTCACATTAAAATAATTAAAATGCTTAAATTATGCTCAAATTAAAAAAAATTCAAGCATACTTTTATGAAAATTACTTGATACATAACCGCACACAATAACCCTTGTTAGATATTATGAGAATTTAGCCTATCCGTTTCCAAATGTTTACCCAAATTCCACAAAATATGAGTGTGTCGGTGATGTAGTGGACTTTAGAACTTAGCTTGGTATATCACTCAAGACCGCAATAATGAGTATTATGGATTTAATTAGAGTAACTTGTTTAAATTGGTAAATTTTAAGATTACACCCAAATCGCCTTTTCATGTTGTTTATTAACTAACTACACCGGTTAGTTAACCTCCAGTTTAAACCCTTTTCCACTCTCATCTTTAGAGTGAAGATTCGCTAGAACAACTCGTAGAACCAATCCTTTAGGAATTACACAAATTATTTGTTTCGTTACACCCTTACACCTTAACCTACCCTATTAGATTAAGTTTAATTTACAGTTGCTAGTTGCTTAAAGTGTAAAGTTTGTATTTCCCGAGTCTTGTGTCATTTTCTATCTTTGGTGCGGTTGGAAATTTGCACATTGCAAATGGGAATGTATATTATAGTCAAAACTCATGTGATTTTACTACCATCACAATTAATGGTGAGTCCGAAGAACGAAGGAATTATCCGGAATTATTATAATCGTGAAGATGGTGAAACTACTCCGAGTTTCGTATATAGTTAGATTGAAAAAAAATCTAAAAAAATGAGAAAATTTTGTAACAAGAAAAAAGAAAGAAAGTTTAAAGATAATCGTTTTGCAACTACCGAAGGAATTACACGAAGGATCAATTATTCGTTGATACAAATCGACGATTTAGAGTATTGTACAAAGTGGAAGATATCGCCACTTGCCTTGTAGAGTATGTAAAGTTTTGGGATGATTGGGAAGTTGACCGTTACAGGAACGCCAACTTAGGTTGTTGTTTTTGATCTATGATCAAGACGTTGTAAATAGTTGTGTCTTTATCATGGTAACGATCAGGAAAAAGTGTCTAGCAACTTGTATCTTAGTCTTAATCTATTTGTTTCTTAATTTTTATTTAACAACAATTTACTTCCCTCTCACCTAATGATTAGCCGTTGGTTTTACGCGAATGAGGATTTGTTCGAGCGTGCATGTCTATTCCGTCGTTACGGCCATGTATGCATGTCTTAGCTGCCTCGTTGGTTTATGACTTTTGGTGAAAGTTAAAAGGTTCCTACCTTGTATCATTTTTCATCCTAACCGTTGGTTAAATTCGAATGGGGATGTGATTGAACACACATGTCTATTCCGTCGTTACGGCCATGTATGTATGCTTCAACTGCCTTGTTGGGATGGTACTTCTGGTGAAAGATTGTAGAATGATCAGCCGTAAGTCTTTTCATAAAAAACCCCATATTTAACTTTATAAACTTGTTACTCCTAGGCTTTAGTGGTGGAGATGTGTATCCTTGCTAAGCTTATGATAGAATACTCATCACGACCGAATAATTGAGTGAATTAGTTACATGTTACCACATAGATTAGTTGAGTGATTTGAGTGTTTTCATCTTCCTATTTTGTGAGGTGTTTAGTTGTGTACTTGTAATAGATTAAATAAATGCTTTAACGAAATATATCCTTGGGGATACATTTTTATAAACTTCTAAAGGCTACTTGAGGACAAGTAGGATTCAAGTGGGAGGATATTTAATGACATCAAATAACCTCTATTTTATAGCATCGTTTATCCCATGTTATTAACCCATTTTGTATAGTTATTGCAAAGAATTGTTACTTAATTGTTTATATTTGAGAATTCCAGTAATTATGGAGTACTTGGTGAATATTAGCAAAAGGCGCGCATTTTGAAGCTTAAACAAAGATATTTTGAAGATTAATGATTCTGACAACCAATACGCCATATCTATTAAGGAAGATACGGCGTATCCATGCCTGCACTCACCAAAGACCACAAAGGAATGAAGCTCAATACGCCGTATCCAGGAGATGTCAATACGCCGTATCAAAGATATAGTATGTGAATATTCTGAAAGATATCAAACGTGGTCCCTACTCCAAGAAACCCCAATACGCCGTATCCAATGCCTTGGATACGCCGTATCAAGACCGACTCCAGACAGTATAAATAGAAAACTCAAAAACAAGTTTTAAGTGTGCTAATTCATATTCTCGATACCTAAACCATAAAAGTTGATTTTTAGAGGAGAAAAAAAGCAGAAGAGGTCGAGTAACGCTATCAATTCCATAGGAGACAATGTGTAATTCCATATACTTTAGTAATCGTTCAGTTTTTTGTATCATTCGTTAACTCGGTTAGTTTACCTTGGCTAAATAGTTGCTCTTGTATTTATTATGACGTTTGAAGGCTAATACCTTCGGGTATTAGCCATTATTATGAAGATCTGAATGTTTGGTATTTATTTATCTCGATTTCTTGATTTATCGTTGGATGCTTGTTTATGTTTATCAATTTATACTTGTTTACGCGCTTTTGTATGCGACCTATCATTCAACTGGATCTAGTGATACGGACCAAGTAATCTAACGTCTGGGATAACCCTCCATATAGTAATTTATACATCTAGAACCATATGATCACAAATACTGTCCTGCTAAATCTGTGTCTAGGATACGCTTCGGGCTTAACTAGTTAAATGGATATTGCTAATGGTTTATTGATCGTGTTGACTAGAAGGTGAACCTAGATAATTCAACAAATAACGTTCTGATTCCATTGTATAGTTGGACAAATAGACTACTAGTGTATAAATCACCATTAAGCGGTAAGTGGGTAAAGTCTCTATGAGCTAGGGTTTAACAAGATCACCATTACTTTAATCCCTAAGATAGATTATAATCAGCAAATAAGGATGCTTTATGCGGATGCTTTAATTGTGACAGAATTAATGTTCTAGGTCTTGGGATGATGTAAAGCCTAAGTCTTAAGAATGATATACCGCCTCGAGAGAAGAAATTATTGCACTTAATAAATAAATCAACTTTTTAATCAGATTAATAATGGTTAATACAGTTTTCTTATATTTGGTTCGAGCGCTTTTTTATATTTTGTTAACTTGCTTGCGTGCGTTAAAGTACCTTGAATTGATTGTAGTCACCAACCAAACCGTGCCAGTCTCTCAAGCTGAAAACCCCATTTTCCCGTTAGAATTAGAATTAGGACGGACATTGTAAAACCCTAAAATCAGAACAAGTGCAAAATTACCAAAATGCCCCTAATGTCAGAAAATTAAATAAAAGCATGAATAAAAATTCAATCAAGTGTTATAAATTATAAAGTACATCATGTGACAAGTATGAAATTTATATAAGATTAAAATATCTTATATTATGCAAGAAAAATAATTATTTATTATATATATGTATTTTGCAAAAATAATTATAAGTTAATTACTTATATTATACAATTAAATATTAAATAAAATAGGGAAATTATAAAATATTTTTGGCAAAATTAAAAACTGATTTTATCCCCTTGAATACCCAAAAATCTCGGCATTTTATTGTGTATATCTTTTTATATACAATTTACATTTGTAAACTTCTTAAAAACCATTTCCGAAAACCTAAATAATTTAGGTGGCGGCACAACATTTTTATACAGCAAGGGACGAATTTTCTAGGGTTCTTGGGAGTACAAGGGAGCTAAGAAAATTATTGGTTCATTGGTTTGAAGCTTGATTCGATTTATGGTGTTCTTTTGAATTCGAAATCCCTAGCCGAACTCAATAATTCATAAAATCATCCATAATTATTCAAGGTATTTTTATAACTCATTTTACATTATATAGATCTGATATGTTCATGAGAAAAATTACCATGCACGTTATTTTGATTTATTAAGCTTAAACATGATCTAAACCCTAAATAATTGCAAGAATTGTATTCGGCTCTAAATAAATTTATACTTTCGATTTTATAATTTTTATGACTTGTATATATCATGTATGAACCAGATAAATTGTTAGAAAAATTGTATAAAAGGTTTAGATAATTATTGTGGAATTTCTAATTCTTGCCGATTTTGAATTATGAAAGAAATGAAGAAATAAATTGGAAAACGAATTAGGGTTAGGGTTTTTATATTTTTCCCAGGTCCAATACATGCTAATGAATGTAATTAGTCGCATCATGTAGGATGACTGACTTTTTGAGCAGATTTCAAGGGACCAGTTTTCTCCATCTCTCCAACCCAAACAATACAATAAACAAGGCAATAGCAGCAATCAACGATAAAGGACAAAAAAGAAAGTCGAAACCCTAATTAAGGTTTCCACACGAATCAGCAGCAATCATAACCAACATCCATCATAGGATCAAAAGATATATAAATGAAGCTTAATTAGCAAAACAATCAATCAACACCAGATCACTAAATCTTAATAATAGAAGAATCCATAACAATTGGGTTTAAAATTAAGGATATGATATATTAAGGTTTCAATTGTGAACAAAATTTGTTAATAAAAAACCAAAAACGAAAAATAAATCCTATAGATCAATGGATCGTCCACTTGTAGGAAACTTCAATCAAGGATAATCACAAGGATCATCAACAAGATTAGGGCCCTAGCAAGATAGATCACAAAGATGGTAGTAATTCAGAGATCGATTAGGGTTTTTTATTTGGGAAACATAATTCGCCCACACATGAGAGATAAGGTTTAGGTCTATTTTTTAATATATCTATTTTACCTTTGCCAAAAAAAAACTTAAAAATGCAATACTTCATGTGTGTTTATACACGAAGTATCAAGATTATATAAATGATAATCATCATAAGGGTCCATTATAGTAAAAAATGTAGGTCGAATACATGGGGGAACGTTAACGCATTTGGAAACAACACAACTCTAGAAATGGTTAAACGGATTCGGAAACAACACAACTCTAAAAATGCAATACTTCATGTACGTTTATACATGAAGTATCAAGATTATATTAATGATAATCATCATAAGGGTCTATTATAGTGAAAAATGTATGTCGAATATATGGAGGAACGTTAAACGCATTCAGAAACAACACAACTCTAGAAATGGTTAAACGGATTCGGAAACAACACAACTGTAAAAATACAAAACTTCATGTGCGTTTATACATGAAGTATCAAGATTATATGAATGATAAGCATCGTAAGGGTCCATTATAGTGAAAAATGTATGTCGAATATAAGGTGACATTGTCTATATGCATTGTGGCAGGGCGAGTTTTTTAGACTCGCAGCCATGGTGCCTTTTTGGGCATTTTCTATTTCATGAGAAATCTGAGCCTTAGATAGAAGGCACTTTCTGTAATCTTTTTTATTGGCTTTCTTGATTGAGTTGTATGTGTGATGTTGTGCAATAACTGTTAACGAGGTTGTGATGAGTTTAAATGGGTCTGATAAAAGCTGAGATTGTTCGTAACTTGACGAGGCAACCTATTAGGTTTGCAGCCATGCCGATTGTATCCTCTTTTTCTCGATTAGTACCCTATCTGAGCCTCTTACTTACCCTTTTTGTCGATTGTTATAGACACATAAGCTGCATCGGTAGTAGCATTTGGCCGTGATCAATGGGTACCTTTATATTAAAAGGCAGGATTGCTGCTTTAAAAGCAGTTAATGCAAAAAAGGCCAGACCCGTGTTTCTTTGGGTCGTAGTATAATATCCTGGGGTTTCTCTACACGTGTGTGATACGTGTTTCGCTCATAACAAAACCCCTTTTTCTCTCTTTCAATCGATATCACCATGTAGGTTCCCTAGATCATTCCATGGATGAAATCACAAGATCA